>JAPKLY010000103.1:1035290-1053857 GCA_026898435.1 Prunella vulgaris
ATATATATATATATATATATATATATATATATATATATATATATATATGAGTCATTTATATATGATCAAGTTGTTTACATACTAATGTATACTAAAAATAATATAAATTTTAAAGCATTCAATCTCATCGAGAATGTATTAAAATAATAAAATAAATATTAGAATATAATTTTTGTGAAATCAATACAATGTATAATTGCAAAAAAAATTAAAATATTAAAAATAGTTTTTCAATATATTTAGAATTTAGAAAAAAGAATTATATATAAATTACACAGAAATATAAGAAAAATTAATTTAATGAAGGTTTAAAATATTTAATGCCTGTTTTTAATCACTATTAAATAGTTAGAAGTACTTATTGTTTGAAAAAGTAGGGTCTTACCAACTTAAAAAAAAATGCTTCTACACTTTTAATAGAGATTGAAAACATGCACTTAGTAGTACTTAAAAGTATTTAAATTATATATTTAGTATGATTAAGATAGTGAATAATGATGGGTAGAAAAGGTTAAATTAATCTCAATGTGGATGCCCAACACTTTTATAAAAACTACATCCTCATTATAAATATAACCTTAAAACACCCTACTGCCAAAATTATATAAGAATAATTTATCTTGGTACTAAGGGAGTATATATATGGGTCAAACCATAAAAGTAATTGATAAAAAAAAAAATTCCTCTATTTCGTAAAAGAAATTACTTATAAGATATTTAACCATTACCTAAACTGATATTCAATCTAAATAATCTCTCCATCTCATATAAACTTGCACACTTGCTTTATTTGACTTTCTCATATGAATTTACACAACCCAAAAAAATAGAACATTAATTTGTGTACACATTTACAAAAATGTATATATATTAAAAAAATATATCATTACTTTCTTAAAGGGTGCAAATTGCACATTTTTCTCCTAAAATTCTAAGTGTATGGACTGCCCATTGATTTGATTTGAAATACTACAATAAATAAATATATCAATTTTTTTAATTATAATTTGACATAAAATTTTAAATAACTTTAAATTAATTACTATTTGTCAATATTGTTGTAACCTAACCTTTTAAGCAATTCATGGATCATATTAAAAAATAATATTATTTAATTAAGAGGGTGTGTCACATCATCAAGTTACGTTTTGGATATAACAGAAACTGTTCAAAACACTAATTTGCGACATTTAAAGATGGTGTTTTATTTGCAACTATCTGATATTCTAAATTAGATTATTATTAATGGGAGGACGGTGATATTATTTACAACTAAATGTAGTGTTGATTCAATTTATAATTAAAATTTATTTTTTAATTAAGTATTAATATTATGGTTCATTGTTTTTTATTTTTAAAAATGGACATTTCATGTGAAATAAGTACTTTCATTAAAAATAAATACAAATCATAGCATTTGGAATAGATTCGGGCATGAACATTCATTCAATATTTATCTATTCATGCACAACAAGTTGTAAGTGTGTTAAACATATTTTGTAGTCATCATTAAGTATATTACTATACAAGTTGGGCTTATATATAAATATATATTTGGGAAAATACATCTTTTTATCTTATAAGTTTAATTGACTTTGGTTTTCGTCCTCTTAAGTTTTGAATTTTTGTTTTCGTCCTTTAACTTACAAAAATTATGGTTTTCGTCTTCTTAAGTTTTTAATTTTTGTTTTCGTCCTTTAACTTACCAAAAATTATGATTTTCGTCCTCCAACCGCCTATAACCAGTCATACAACTGGTAATACACACGTGAATCCATTTTTTCTTTCTTTTTTTTAAACAAAATACTAATGTGATGGTATTGGGAGGGAATTAGGTCTTGATAAAATACACTTTTAACCGTAAATTTCCTCTCAAATACCGTCCAATACTTACATATATAGTTACATCCATATATAGAATCTTCTGTCCGGATTTATTTTTGAATATGATGTACAAACCGTGGAACAAAACTACAATGACACTTATATTACGCTCGAAACTCGTTGATTCATACTAATTTCTTGAAGACATCCCTCTTCCTTTCCGTACAGTGAGTATGCACTCAAAAGAATTTAGGCTTTTGAATGTTTTGATTTGGGAGGAAATTTACGGTTAAAAATGTATTTTGTCAAGACCTAATTAGTATTTTGTTTAAAAAAAGAAAGAATAAATAGATCCACGTGTGTATTACCGGTTGTGTGTCTGGTTATAGACAGTTGGAGGATGAAAAACATAATTTTTGATAAGTTAAAGGATGAAAACAAAAATTCAAAATTTAAGAGGACGAAAACCATAATTTTTGGTAAGTTAAAAGACGAAAATAAAAATTCAAAACTTAAGAGGACAAAAACCAAAGTCAACGATACTTATAGGACAAAAATATGTATTTTCTCTATATATTTTCTCTATGTGAGTAACACTTTATTTACGATTATTGTGAATAAAAAAATCTACAATTTAGTATTCAGCATTATGACCTACTAATTTGGGGATTAATCTCACCTTTGCAGTTCCTGCTTAAGCTCTTTCCACTGCTGCCGCAAAACCCGTTGCTTCTTCTAGCGAAACTTGTTGCAACTCCTCTTCCTGCTCTATCTGCTGCTTGGTTCATTAATGAAATCTACAAATGAAACCCAAAACAAGATTGTATATTGATTGATTAAATACAAAAATTGATAGCATTAATGTGAATAGTAGAGCATATATTTTAGTATGAGAAAGGATTATAAAGAAAATTATATTATTATTAACGAGAAATTATCATTGTTTCTCTGTGACCTGTTATATGAATTAAATGACAAAAATAATCAATTCAATCGATATAAATATATTTATCTATATTCTTAAAATTCTATATTATAATATTTAATTATAGTTTTTAAATAAATTAATAATTTTACTGTTCATCGCATGGGTACAATACTTAGTTAATGGCATAAAAATAAAAAAGCTTATGTAATTAAAAAAAAACACGGGTGAAGAGGAGAACCGCAGAAGGACCGAGTATCGTTTTCGTGTAGCAATTGACTATGCAATGTACACGGCGTGCAATCTTTTTTTTTTTTAATTTAAAAGGGGGAGGCAATCATTATTGACAAAGAGCTGCTGCCAACTATTTTCGAAATTGACTATTAATAATGAAAAATCTAAATATAATTAATTAATGCGATGATGGCTGCAGATTTTGGGGGGTCCCTAACCCCTGTTGCATGCAAGTATTTTAATCTCAAGCATCAACTTTTAATTTGTGTCCATTCTTTATTTTAATATATTTTTTTGGTACGTTTGATTTAAAGAATACATTTATTTATTTATTTAAAATAATTATATTTTGAAAGAATAGATAAAATCTTTAAATCATATATACCCTTATTGTATATATATCCACAAAAATTATACTCCCAACGTCCCGCTATAAGTTGCTTGTTGTTTTTGGGCACACGAATTAAGATAAAAGTGAAAAAGTATAAGTGATTTGATGGAAAAAATGAAAAAGTATAAGTGAAGTTATTATGGGTGCAAAGAAAGTGAAATAAAGATCAGATGAGCAAGTACTGCTGATTAACTGAACATTAATACTATCAGCTGAAGGGGGTCATCTGATAGGTCTGTTGAGGGTCATCTGATATGGTCAGCTGAGATTATCTGGAAGTCTTCTGGTATATCAGCGGAGTCAGCTGAGGGGGGTCAGCTGATGTAGTCTCTTGAGTGGTCAAGATGATCAGTCAGGATGATTGGTCAGGATGGTTGGTCATGTCAGGTCAGTTGGTCAGGTCAGGATGATGGACAGGTTGGTTAGTCAGGATGAAGGTCTACTGATGATATCAGCTGATGAAGGTCTACTGATGATATCAGCTGAGTACTCAGACTCAGCTGAGGACATATCACATCAGCAGACAAGAAAAGAGCATACTGACTCTGAGTCAGGAATTAAACCAAGAATCAGTTACGAAGCGGTTTAAACTTCCAAGTTGGGCAATTGACGATCAGTTTAACAGAATCAAAACTGAAGACCGTTGAGCTCTGATAGTTGTTCATTTTCGATTGCAACTGTAGCAGTTTCTTGTTAGTTGTTTACAAACTCAAGGATTATTTTGGGTTCCCATATCTCTATATATATACGTACATACGTATAGAGAATAATCATCACATACTTAGAGAGATATCCAAAACACTTGTAATCTGTATCTTCTTTATCGATTAGTGAGAGAGGTGCCTCATCCGTGGATGTAGATCATTTATGATCGAACCACGTAAATCTTGGTGTTCTTCAATTTCTTTATTTCTTTGATTTCAAACAATCATTGTTAACTCAACAATTGGCGCCGTCTGTGGGAAGGAATATTGTTGGTGAAATCAACTGCTATGGGTTCTACGAAGATGGAGTTTGAGAAATTCACAGGAGCTAATGATTTTGGTTTGTGTAAGGTGAAGATAAAAGCTCTTCACACACCATGGATTATCAAATGCTCTGAAACCAGCGGATCAGTAGCCTTCATCATCCTCAACAGAACCTGCAAAGAGGCAGGAGATTCTGGACAAGGCTCATAGCACAATCATCTTGTGCTTGGGGGACAAACCTCTGAGGGAGGTGTAAAAGGAGAAGACTTCCATTGATGTATGGAATAAGCTGGAACAAGTGTATCAAACAAAGTCGGTTACCAATAAGCTGTTCATGAAGCAGAGGCTTCATTCCTTCAAGATGACTGAGGATAGGGATCTGGTTGAACAGCTTGAAGAATTCAATAAAGCAGTGGATGATTTGGAGAATCTTGAAGTCAAGATTGAAGATGAGGATAAAGTCCTGATGTTAGTGAATTCTCTACCAAAATCCTTGGAGAACTTCAAGGATGCTCTGTTATTTGGAAGACAAGAGAAGATGTCACCTGATGATATTCAGAATGCATTGAAAACTAAGGCGCTTCAAATGCAATCTGAAAGGAAGAACACAAATCAAGGTGAAGGGCTGAATATCAAGTTCAAGAAAGGGAAAAAACAGTTCCAAGGAAAGAAGAAGAAGAATGGTAAAGGCTCTGAATCTGGAAAATTTGTGGAAAAGAGAAAATGTTTCTCATGTCAGAAGGTGGGACATCTCAAGAAGAATTGTCCTGACAAATCCAGGAAGCAAGAAGAGGATCAAAAGGCTGATGTCACAATCATTGCTCAGGAAGGATATAATAGTGCTGATGTCTTGGCCGTTACTGATGTCAAGCTGAGTGAAGATTGGGTGTTGGATTCTGGGTGCTCATTTCATATGTGTCCCAATGAAAATTTATTCAGGGATCTCAAGAAATTTTATGGTGGATCAGTTCTCTTGGGGAATGATCAGATGTGCAAAGTTAGAGGCTCTAGCTCAGTAAAGCTGAGACTGCATGATGATGTTGAGAGGATACTACAAGATGTCAGGTTTGTACCTGAGCTGAAGAGAAATCTTATTTCTCTTGGATCACTTAATGTTTTGGGATATGAATTCAATACAAGGAATGGATTCATATTGATAACCAAGGATAATAACATTGTGATGAAAGACAAGAAGGTGAATGACTTGTACATTTTAATTGGTAACTCAGCTGCCGGATCAGTGAATGCAGTTATGGGCAGTTCTGATGCTATCTTGTGGCACAAGAGGTTAGGGCACATTGGTGAAAGGGGACTGAATGAACTCTCCAAGCAGAAGGCATTTGAGGATTCAAGAACAATCAAATTGGATTTTTGTAACCACTGTGTATTGGGAAAATCCAAGAAATATTCTTATTCAAAGGGGTAACATCATACTGATGCTCCTCTGGACTACGTACACTCTGACATCTGGGGACCTTCAAGAACTGAGACTCATGGAGGTGGAAAGTACTTCATAATTATCATTGATAATTTCAGCAGAAAGGTGTGGGTGATCATCTTGAAGCAGAAGAGTGAAGCCTTTGGAAAATTCAGGGAATGACTTCTTGAACAAGAGAACAAAAGAAGCAGATCCTTAAAGCATCTCAGGACTGACAATGGGCTTGAGTATGTGTCAGAAGAGTTTGAAAATTTCAGCAGGGAAAGGGGCATAACAAGACACAAGACTGTTCCAGCAAATCCTCAACAAAATGGACTTGCTGAGAGAATGAACATGACTATTTTGGAGAAGGTCAGATGTATGCTATCAGATGCTAAACTACCTAAAGTATTCTGGGGAGAGGCAGTTAATACTGCTTGTTATTTGATAAACAAAACACCCTCATCTGCTATTGACTTTAAAACCCCAGATGAGCTTTGGTATGGTAGGTTGTCAGATTACAATAATTTGAAGGTGTTTGGTTGCTTAGCCTTTGCTCACATAAATCAAGATAAGTTGGAACCAAGAGCTCTGAGGTGCATCTTCCTGGGATATCCAAAAGGTGTAAAAGGTTATAAATTGTGGTGCCTTGAATTAGGACACAAGAAGTGTATTGTCAGCAGAGATGTAACTTTCAATGAGAAAGTCATGGGATATGGTACATCTGAAAATACTCAGGATGCTGAGGATAACCCTATAATCAGACATATACCAGTTCAGGTGGAGCATACAACCAGGATTCAGAATGAAGATCAAGCTCAGGACAACTCTGATACCAGGAATCCACAAGCAGATCAGTCTGATGCATCAGCAGTTAGTGACTCTGAAGATCAAACTGAAAATTCAGATGAGGAGGGTCAAGATTTGAGAAACTACAGTCTGGCTAGAGATAGACATAGGAGAAGCATTCATCCACCAATCAGGTCTGGGCAGGCTGACATGATCTCATATGCCTTATCAGTAGCAGAAGAAGTAGAGTATCAAGAACCTGAAACTTATGCTGATGCAGTGACAAGAAAGGATAAAGATCAGTGGATTTCAGCTATGAAAGAGGAGTTAAATTGACTAGAAAAGAACAATACATGGGTTTTTGTGAATAAAGCAAAAGGACAGAAGGTTGTCAGCTCAAGATGGATATTCAAGAAAAAGTCTGAAATTGGGTCAGATGGACAGGAGCAGATCAGATACAAGGCAAGATTGGTTGCCAGGGGATTTACTCAAAGGGAAGGAATAGACTTCAATGAAGTGTTTTCACCAGTTGTGAAGCACTGCTCAATAAGGATCTTATTGTCTAAGGTGAATCAGGATGGACTGGAGTTACAACAGCTGAATGTCAAAACTGCATTTCTACATGGAGAGCTTGAAGAAACCATTTATATGCAGCAGCCTGAGGGGTTCATACTATCAGAAGATGAAGGAAAGGTATGCTTGCTGAAGAAGTCATTGTATGGACTTAAGCAAAGCCCAAAGCAGTGGTATAAAAGGTTTGATAGCTTCATGATGTCAATAGGTTTCATCAGATGCAAGTATGACAGTTGTGTGTATTTGGAAAAATAAGGCTCTGAGGTACTTACATATCTATTACTTTATGTGGATGATATGTTAATTGCTAGCAAAAGTCTTGGAAGAATTCAGAAATTGAAGGATAAGCTCAGTTCAACCTTTGACATGAAAGACCTTGGGAGTGCAAAGAGAATTCTGGGTATGGATATTATCAGGAACAAGTTAGCTGGAAGGATGTTCTTGACTCAGCAGGACTACATACTGAAAATCTTGAGAAGATTCAACATGCATGAATCAAGATCAGTCTCTACTCCTCTTGGGCAACATTTCAAACTGACAGCTGATCAATGTCCCAGGAGTGATCAAGATAAGTCTCAGATTAACAAGATACCTTATTCAAATGGAGTTGGAAGCATAATGTATGCCATGGTTTGCAGCAGACCTGATATTGCTCATGCAGTGAGCTTGGTCAGCAGGTTTATGGCTAATCCTGGAAAGGCACATTGGGAAGCTTTCAAGTGGATAATGAAATATCTGAAAGGTTCAGCACATTTGGGATTATTGTTTGAGAGGACTCAGGAGATCAAGCAACCTCTACAAGGTTTTGTAGATTCTGACTATGCTGGAAGCATAGATACAAGAAAATCTCTGACTGGATATGTGTTTACACTTTATGGCACAACCATCAGTTGGAGGGCTGCATTACAGTCAGTGGTTACACTATCAACCACTGAAGCTGAGTACATTGCAGTAACAGAAGCAGTAAAGGAGGCTATGTGACTGAAGGGTATTATCAAGGAATTTGGGATCAGGCAAGATGAAGTTACTGTGCAATGTGATAACCAAAGTGCCATTCACTTAGTCAAGCATCAGGTCTTTCATGAAAGATCTAAACATATTGATGTGAGGCTTCACTTTGTGAGAGATGTGGTGGAAAAGAAGGTGATCACAATACAGAAAGTTTCAACTGATGACAATGCTGCTGATATGCTTACTAAGATCATACCGAGTTCAAAATTCAACTACTGCTTGGAGCTGGTTAAGGTACAGTCTTGGGATGTACCTTAATACTACTGTGATGTGAAGGTTAGGTGGAGACATCTCACTTACTTTGAGATGGAGAATTGTTATGGGTGCAAAGAAAGTGAAATAAAGATCAGATGAGCAAGTACTGCTGATTAACTGAACAGTAATACTATCAGCTGAAGGGGTCAGCTGATAGGTCTGCTGAGGGTCATCTGATAGGTCTGCTGAGGGTCATCTGATATGGTCAGCTGAGATCATCTAAAATCTTCTGGTCAGGATGATCAGTCAGGATGATTGGTCAGGCTGATGGTCAGGATGGGTGGTCATGTCAGGTCAGTTGGTCAGGATGATGGACAGGTTGGTTAGTCAGGATGAAGGTCTACTAATGATATCAGCTGATGAAGGCCTACTGATGATATCAGCTGAGTACTCAGACTCAGCTGAGGACATATCACATCAGCAGACAAGAAAAGAGCATTCTGACTCTGAGTCAGGAATTAAACTAAGAATCAGTTACGAAGATGTTTAAACTTTCAAGTTGGGCAATTGACGATCAGTTTAACAGAATCAAAACTGAAGACCGTTGAGCTCTGACAGTTGTTCATTTTCGGTTGCAACTGTAGCAGTTTCTTGTTAGTTGTTTACAAACTCAAGGATTATTTTGGGTTCTCATATCTCTATATATATACGTACATATGTATAGAGAATAATCATCACATACTTAGAGAGATATCCAAAACACTTGTAATCTGTATCTTCTTTATCGATTAGTGAGAAAGGTGCCTCATCCGTGGACGTAGATCATTTCTGATCGAACCACGTAAATCTTGGTGTTCTTCAATTTCTTTATTTCTTTTATTTCAAACAATCATTGTTAACTCAACAGAAGTGATGGAGAAAAGTGAAAAAGTAATGAAAATAGTGTAAAAAGTATTGAAAATAATAATAGTGAATAGTAGTTTCCAAAAAAGGTAAAAAAAACAAGTGGGACGGACGAAAATGGCAACATGAGTAACTTATCGTGGGACGGAGGGAGTACTTTTTTAAGAAAGAATTTAAAATATACGAATAATATAAGTATTGTGGTACTCTCAATTTTTCTATAAATTTCATATATATTTTGAGCGCACAAATTTTAGCTAAATATTAAAACATAGATATATAATAATTGAAATGATTGAAAAAGGTAATGTATTTAATATAAAAATAATAGAAAATATAATTAAAAATATATAATATTTTCCAAAAAATGAAATTTATAGCAGGAATTAAGGAGAAAGTTTTTTTTTTTTTAAATTCTTATAAATAAAATAATTGTTTGTTTCTGAAGCCCAAACTCCACTGATTATTCCAACTTTTTTTTTGAATATTACTATTTTAATATCTTTAAATAATTAAATGATGATTAAAAGATACATGTGATTTTTTTTTTTAAAGAACTGACATATTTTTGGATAGATAAACAAATAATATAAGTGAAAAATATATATTTGATGGCGGATGGGCAGAAGTATTATTGTGAATTAGTTTATAATAAATTTACGTCTAGCTAATACAATTCCCTTGACATTATGTATTTATGATATCGGGTATAGAGCTGTTAAAATAAATGAGCTGCTCGTGAGTTCAACTCGGCTTGTTAAGGCTCGACTCTACTCGACATGTTAAACGAGTCGAGTTCAAAAAAATATTAGTTTACTTAATGAGCTCGGCTCGGCTGACTCAAAAAATATGGGTTATTTTATAAATATTATATAATTTAGGAAATAAAATAATAATATTTTACATACTAATACAACCCAAATTCTCAAATCACTCATACTAGTATATTGGTGATAATTTTATCTTTATTGAAATATGCAAATGTAAACATATTGAATTATAAAGTTATTGATATAGTATCAGTTAAATATATTTTTTCAGGATATATTCGAGTTCAAGTCGAGCTTTGCACGTAAATTTTGAGCTCATGCTTAATTTTATCTAAACGAGTCAATTCGAGCTCAATTTTGAGACGAGCTGAGCTCTATTTTGAGCTCGCTTTTCTTAACGAGTCGAGCGGAGCCTGCACTACTCGGACTCGCTCGACTCGTATAACAGCTCTAATTGGACATGGATTTTTTTTTTTTTTTTACAATTTATGCACTCAATCATATATATATATATATATATATATATATATATATATATAAATGAACTGAAATAATAGTGTTACAATTCCCGTTGAAAAGAAACTTAAAATTTGACTCCAAACGGCACTCCAATTCCATATGCCTGAGATATATGTAATCAATTATAATAGTTTTTTTAACATAATCAATTATAATAATTTCTTTTATCACCGGTGTTAACTCTCGTTTAATCTCATGTTTATTTCTCAAAGTGTGAAGGAGATGATACAAGAGTATATATTTACAAATTGAAGCAGCTAGCTGTGAGCTGTGAATTGTAACAAACTAATTAATTAAATGCAAATACATTGAATCTAAACATAGTATATACTGTGTGGATATGCATGAGGTCAGTATAGTATTCTTGTATTGCATGCATGGTGGTGTATAAGGTAATGTTGCATGCATATGTGGCATGTAAAAAGGCATGCACCCATTAGCAATGGACCATCCATGAACATTGAGAACGAAACCAAGCCAGAGAGACAGATTTAGTGGGAAAATTAGCAGGTTGATCCTCTGTTGGAGAAAATTGAACATCTAATGTGGGAGTGAAAGACAGGGCTAAAGGCTAGTTTGATGGCCCCTTGGTTATCATTTCAAAGAAGAGCAGGCTGGCGAAGCAGAAAACGTACTTCATTGAAAAGAGAAGATCAGTAGTAGTAGCAGCAGAGACATATATTCTGCCTCTATATATAAGCAACCACTGATTGCTTTTCAGATGACCAAGATATATAGAATATGTTCTTGCCCCAACAAAATACAATAACCAGTGGTGCTTCGACGATCATCAGTGGAGGATGCAAAGTCGTCACCATTTAACTGAAAATTGTACCTTTCATGTAGCATAGAACACGTTTACAATCCCCCCCAATAATTCATCGTAGGATCGGAGAGAAAAGAAATTTTGACTCAATTTATTCACACTTATTGCAATACCAGGACGAGTTAAGGTCAAATATTGAAGAGCACCTATTATACTAGGATGGATTTGAGAAATTAGGATTATTATTAGTTGATAACTTGACAGAAGAATAGGAAGGGGTAGGACAAGACAGACTTGCAAAAGGAAAGATTGGTTTCGTGGAGAGAAGAAGCCTTTTGTATTAACAGATTGATGAAATTAGAAAGCACTTTAGTGTATCATACTACGCCTTGGGAACTTGCTTTAGTCCATATAAAGGCTTGTCAAACTTGCAAACATGATTAAAAAACTGAGCATTCTGAAATCCTTCTAGCTAGCTGCTGATTATACACGGTTTCCTTAGAGAGCCTTTTAAGGATACAATGTTGATATCTATCTACTTGTTGAATGTGCCAACCAAAAGTAGCAGGAGAGAAGGTACGGAAATAATCAATGGCAACCAATCTTGCTTTGTATTTGTCCACTGATCCATCAACCTTACACTACAAAAAACGCGGTGATTAGCGACCGCCGTAGCGACCGCCAAACGGTCGCAAAATTAATTTAGCGACCGCTTATGGCGGTCACAAAAACAGCAGTCGCTAATATTTTGCGACCGCTTTATGGTGGCGGTCGCTAATTTACGACCGCCAAAGCGGTCGCAATGTTGGTCGCCAAAATATCCGGGTATTGACCCGGTTTGGTTTGGTAGAATAACGACCGTCAGAAGCGGTCGTAAATAATATATTTTGCGACCTCCGCAAGCGGTCGCTAAAATTAAAATTATAAACCGAGACTGCATATTGCGACCGCCGGTAGCGGTCGCTAATAACAAATTAACCACCGCTTTTAGCGGTCGCAAATAGTTTCGAATATGTAAATATGGATTTATATTTTTATATTTTGCGACCGCTTGTGGCGGTCGCTAGATTTTTACGTAGCAAAAAAAAATGTGGCCAATGTGGTTCGAACCCAGGCCCTTTCGAGGGGCTGGCTGGGCTCGAACCACTTGGCCACGGACACAGCAACCTAACCATATCATCACATGTTGAATATGAACCTTAATTGGCTCAGAATAAATCTTGCAAATTCGTGCTTGCAAGGAATCGAACTCGCGACCTCTGGGCATCTCAGAAGTCGTTGTTCCACTCGGACACTTGCTCATTTCGTTTACTTTTGTGCAACTAATTGTATATAACTCCAAATGAAGTCACATTTTTTTTTAAAATTCATCAAATTAATTCCTTTTTGTATCTAATTTATTAATGTATATATATTTCAATAAATTTTAAAAAATGTTATAAATTTAATAATTTACATTACTAATATTTTTTTTATTCATCTTTTTTTAATTAATAGTATATAATTCCAAATTGTGTCTCGGTTTTTTTTTTTAATTCATCAAATTAATCCTTTGATACTTAATTTAAATATTTATATATTTCAACCATAATAATGTAATGTTATAAATTTAATAATTTACAATACCAAAATTTTAATTTGTTCATTTTTATTCAATTAATTGTATATAACACCAAATTAGCCACAATTTTTAATATTATAAATTACTAAAATTTGATTTTAAAAAATTAACTTTGATGTAATTAAACATACAATAGTAAACATTCAAAATATATTAACATAATTCATTTAAAATACTTAATATTCAATTAAAAAAAAGTGTTCAACATATAAATTAACTACTCGTCATTAGAATTAAAATCGTTCCATCCTTCAAGATCTCCACCCTCGTCACCCTCATTCGAACGAGGAGACGCACCCACACCGGGACCACTACCCGCACCACGACCAGTACCGGCATTTGCCTCATCATCCGAGTCCTGCGGAAGTGGAATGCCGGTCTGCTTGAAAACTGGAGTCAACCAAGCTTGCATCTTCATTTCTTTCCTCTCTTGCTTGGAGATCTTGTCCTTCAACTCGATCACTTCATGCTGCAGATCGATATTTGGCTGAGAGGGCATTGAATATGATGATGGGGTTCGGCGGTGCGTCTGACGGACAACCTTACTGTATCCTCCCAACCCTAGTATCTTGCCCCTACTGATTCCGGCCAAATCAATATAGAGGCGGTCCTCATCAATAGGGGTAGGTGTAGGGTTCTCCGGAGTAGGTACCGCTTGTGTCTGAGCCTCATCGAGAGCAGTTCTGAACTTGTTCTGAAATTAAACAAAATAAAATATTAATTTTATTTTAATATAATAATTAAAATATATTTACAAGTACATTCTAATTAGATACTTACATGAAGCTCGGTGGTACGGGAATATGTGGATTTCCCAGTCACATTCACTGGGTGAAGTAAGGAAAGAGACTCGAAGAGTTTGGGCTTCCGTCCATGCGCATGCTCCTAAAAAAATTAATTATAATAATTAAATTAAATATAAAAATTAATTATAAATTAAGAATTAAAATTGAAATACTTACAAAGGATAGGCCGTGCTCGTAAGCGGTCCGGGAGCCACCCCGATGTATGGCGACTCCTTCTCCGTTAGGGTTGCTCATGCGATTTTGTCGCGCCTTACGAGCCCTCTCCTGGTGGTCCGGATCACTCCAGTAAGCCACCAATCCATCCCAGATCAGCCGTCCATCAGCATCCTTCCCCAAGTCAACCGTCTTCCCTGCTATCCACTTTCTCTTGTACTTGCAGACGATTTCCTTCATCCGGCCCTGTGCTCGACTGCACCATAACTCCTCCACCCCAGCATTGTCTGCCGGATCCCAAAAGTACAATTTCTGCAATTCAAACAATTCCAAACAATTAATTATTCAACTATTAATAATTAATCAAAATATTAACAATTATATACCTTAAACTCTTCAAACATCACTTTCCTCGTGGTCCCAGGTACACTAGTCCACGATCCTACTCCATAAGGCCATGTGACCGACAATATGCACGTCGTGACGTTCTCAGTGACCACGTGGCTCGGAAGCAAGCTGGATTAAAAAAAATTATATTAGTAATTATTATATAACAATAAAACAAAATAAATATTTAATTTACTTACTGTCCCTCCTTTACTTCAATGAACTGGCGGGTCTCATGCAGAAGGTGTTGCAGTGATGAAGATCCGGCAACGGATGATGACGAAGCTCCGGCCCCATGAGACTGGGAGGGCGGGGGCATCAAAAACTCAGGGGAGGGGGGCGGGGGCTCGAATCTCTGGTAAAGGGGGGGGGGGGCTCAAAAATGCTAAAGCGGTCGCAAAATCGGTTGCTAAACTCTATTTTTGCAACCGCTTTAGTGGCGGTCGCTAAAACACGCTTTTTTTGTAGTGTTAAACTTGACTCTAGAGATCCACTTAGTGCTGATTAGATTAATGTCCAAGTATTATTACTCATCATCATCTATGGTCTGCTTCCACTCAGTAGCATGAATATGCATGAGCTCAGTAGCATTCTCATTATTATTTCATCCGTGTGAATATGCATGAGCTCAGTAGCATTCTCAGGTATAGTATTCGTGTATTGCATGCATGGTGGTGTGTATAGTAATGTTGAATGCATGACATGCAAAGGGGTGTATGTTATAATATATAGCATATCGATTCATTTTGCTATAGACTGGAACATCAACCACCGCAAGAAGGGGACTACCTGAAACTGCACTCTAGAACCATACCACAGTCGGAACCGTACAAGAGGGGAACTGCCACCCAACCACAAGGAAGACCACCGCAAGAGGGAATAAATTTTCTCTCTCCGTGTCTCGAACCCAAGACCAAAAGGCCTTAGGTAATTGAGCTCTAACCACTTGAGATATGCTTAAAATATTAGTACACATTATTTTTAGAAGAAAAATAATTAAATTTTAGAAAATACATTTTAATTTAGGAAAATATTTTTCACATATAATCAATAGAAATAATTATATAACCATAAACTTTTTACATCATATTATCATATTAATACATTTATTTTTCCAAATTTCATTTTTTTATCAGGAAAAAGTTGTATTATTAATAAAAGAGTACAATAATCACCACAAAAAAATACGGATTTAAAGAGGGGTTTAAAGAGGGATTTAAAGAGGGTTTAGGGTGTAAAAAGGGTTTTTGCGAGGGGATGTAGCCCTCTCCAGGTCACTGCTCGCCAATTGAACCCTCGCCTCGCCCCTCGTTAATTGGCGAGGGCTTCAAACCGTCGCAAAATGGCGAGGGCTTAGTGCTCGTTATTTGGCGAGGGAAGTTTGCTCGGTATTTTGGCGAGGGTGGGTGCTCGTGAAGTAGCGAGGGATCGAACCCTCGCGGACCTTAGCGAGGGAGAAGCCGTTGTGGAATTTGGCGAGGGTTTTGCAGTCGCAAAATGGCGAGCGCCTACGCCGTCGCAAATTTGGCGAGGGTTCGCCCTCGCGAATTTCAAATATAGAAAAAAATAATATTTTCGCGTGTCTGACCCGCGGGCGACCCGTGAAACCTGGAGCATTTTCACGATTTTTCGCGTGAGAGGGGGTTCAAACCCCGTGACCTCCCTTATGAATGTATGAGTGTCTTGCCATTTGGGCAAGTAATATTTATTGTTTCATAATTCATTTAATATATATATATATATATATATATATATATATATATACTTTTTATTTTAACTAAGTGTTATATATTTACTTTATTATTATTATATTATGTAATTATACTAATCTAAAATTATATATTTTAATTATGTAGTACTTATATTTAGTTATAATAAAATTATCATATATATATGTAATTTAATATTTCTAAATATTAATTCAAATCATTATAAACATTAATGTAAAATAATTCTATTCATATGATAAATATTCATTCTACCCCTACCTTTAAATTTTAATAATGAAACTTCATTTCACTTATTAAACTATTACACACAAAATTCATCTATCTAAATATACTAATTTAATTCAAACTCCATATGGTATGTGAAGTATAATATCTCAATAGATTATTATTTAGAATTATCAATATCTCCTCTAAAACCAAATTAACAAATATAACCTAATCATCCACCATCATTAACAAATGTTAGTGCCTAATCATCCACCATCATTAACAAATATTAGTGCCAAATCATCCACTTCATTTCACTTATGAAACTATTACACACAAAATTGATCTCTATCTAAATTTGTCCTAATTTAATCAAAACTTCATTTCACTTATGAAATTCATGATTTTGGTCTTGAATCTAATTAAAATAGAAATCATGAAAAAAAAATATTAGTGCCTAATCATCCATTATCATTAACAAATATTAGTACCTAATCATCCACCACCATACGTCCACAAAGTCAAATAATTCAAAATAGGTTAAGTTCAAAATATAATTCAAAACATACACATCAAATAGAATCAACGTCTAGGTCCCTTCCCATGTCTACGGTGTCCTTGAGAGTCATGATGTGAGTCAGAATCACGTCTACGTCTACCTAGAGAGTCCTGTGGTGAGTGAGAATCATGCGGTGAGTGAGCATCATCGGGTTGATTGTCGGCGCGACGCTGCTGATCCTGCATATATTTCATAAATTGTTCCTGCAGTTGTGCTTGCACTTGTCTCTGCCACTCCTGACACTCCGCCAACTCCTGTGCTCTTATCTCGGCTACTTTTGTAGCCACTCTTTCATCCACAGTTCTATTCAACCGCTCCATATCAATATCACTATAAGATCCCATGTGCGTACCAGCTGATGTTCCACCGGGCCCAGAAATAATGCGCCTCGACTTGCCTAAATGTCCCAATCCACGTATGCGATCGTGCTTTTTTCCAACTTTCTTCACGTATAGCTGAGACAAGTCTGGAGGCTCCAATTGATCTTCTCCGGCCTCTTCATTCTGGGTGGCCATTTCCTGTGCTTCATTCTGTATTTCTTCCTACACAAGATTTTTTTATGTAATGTATTATAATGTACAAGATTTATATAAAATAAAATAATGTAATGTATAATGAAAAATCTTACCAATGTCTGAGATATGTGGCCATAAGTATAACCATCTGCCCCAAGATAGTGGTAGTGCTCCACTATTTCCCAATCAGTAGCTGGCCGTCCCGTTCTCGTCTCCTATGTATTTTTTTAAAGATTATAACTAAAATATGGTATGATCATAATTAAAAATTATAATTAAAAAAATTACTTACAATATCCAAAGCAACTTGGGCTGCTCCACGGGAACCACCCTTATGGCGAGAGATGCCAGTACCTGGGCCTGCCGGCTCCAACAGACGATTCATTTCACTTATGGCAGAATCCCACGATGGCTTTTTCCGTTTCAACTTCCACCTGGATTGCACCCTGTTCAGCATGTCCACATAGAGTTCGGCGGCCCTTCGAACAAAATGCTCATAGACAAGTTGTGAGAGTATAATGGAAGGATCCCACCTTGTCTCCTTCTGCAGTACAAATTGAATATTATTAAATGTACTTAACTCAATTACTTAAATGTACAAAATGAATATTATTAAATGTACATACCATGAACATGTCCCACCACTCCTTCAACCGTTGTGGGCTTACCAACTTGAAAGTATAATTACAAACAGTATGTATATGTATATAATTCAACCTGAAAAAATAATATATATACTTAGTAAAATTACAAACAGTATGTATATGTATATAATTCAACAATTATGAATTCAATGTACGTGCCCCTGTAGAAGGATAAGTCTATGCGCTCTCCAATATGTGCATCAGACACATCCTCGGACTCAGAGTCCGTATAATCATTTGCATCAAACGCTTCTGTGGCTGGAATAGTGGGCACTGGAACAGACGGTGGACGAGTAGAAGGCGATGGACGACTAGAAGATGGTGGACGACTAGAAGGTGATGGATAACTAGAAGACGGTGGTCGACCACGACCACATCCCCGACCCCTTCCTCCATCTGTGCTAAGATCAGACCCACTCATCTGTGACATTAATTAAACAATTCTCATTAATAACGTGTATAACCATTAACAAGTATAAACATAACAAGTATACCCATTAACAAGTATAAACATAACAAGTATACCCATTAACAAATATAACCATAAAGTATAAACATAACAAGTAGAACAACAAGTCTCATTAAAATACTATAAAACAAGTCTCATTCATCCTCATCATCATCATCATCATCATCATCATCATCATCATCATCATCATC
>JAPKLY010000103.1:1053867-1093783 GCA_026898435.1 Prunella vulgaris
TCATCATCATCATCATCATCATCATCATCATCATCATCATCATCATCGTCGTCGTCGTCCTCTTCTTCTTCTTCTTCGACCCTTTCTTCTTCTTCATCTTCTTCTTCTACTTCATCAATGTCCATCGGAGCAACTTGCATGCCATGACATATCCTTGGCAGTGGCCTTAGACTGATACAATCTTTTCAGTCGAGGAATAATAGGAAAGTAGAACATCTCTTTGAAAGGAGTTCTCTTTTTCAAACGACCATCCACACCACGTCTGCTAGGTTTATATCGTGGTAGACCACAAACCTTACAACAATCACGTTCACTATCAACACCCCAATATATCATACAGTTCTGAGAACAACAGTCAATTCTCTCCATGGGAAGACCCATCCCACCTATCAGTTATTTGCTATCAGAAAATTTTCTAGGAACCATATTATTCGAAGGACAGATATCACGAATCAAGTCAACAATTTGATTGTAACCCCTTTCAGATAGTCTATTTTCAGTTTTAATATTCAATAGACGGGCATGAAATGACAACTGAGAATGAGATTCACAGCTGGGAAACAAGGGTTAATTCGCTGCACGAAGCACGTCATAAAACTGAGCAGCATGCTCATTAGGGGGTTCCTCATTTCCAAAATTAAAATTGGGTCCAGAAGTTAAGTCAGTCATCATATTCTGATATGAGCTAGGTTCTTTAGTGTCGACATCAACCCCATGTGAAGTCGATGTCGACGCCGACCGATCAAGACTTTGGTATGGCAAAGGACCCCAACTTTGCTCACCATGCAAAAACCAATTATAATAATTGGTCATAAACCCATTCCTATACAAATGTACTTTCACGTCATTAGGTTTTATAAACCTCTGGTTCCGACACCTAAATTTTGAGCATGGACACCTAATGTTTCCCTCACTCATCCATTCCAAGTTACTAGTCGCGAATTCTATAAATGATTCAAGACCACTAAGAAATTCTGGACATATCATGCCATTAATTGTTCTCGGACCATACATCCAACGTCGACTTGAATAACTCATATCAATCTGTTTCATATTAATAACAATCAAAGTTTAATTACATGCATTATCATATTCGTTCCTATACAAATTCTAAGAAAATATTAATTTTTTTTTTAAAATTTCGACAGAGTTTCATTTAAATTTATCATATCCCAAATAATCAATCAAGATCCTAGTGCATCCATTTCTGATTTAATTAATAATAATCAAATCGGAACGCACAATCTAACAGCAAATAATAACCAACAATTCATCAACCCCAACTCCGTCCATATATAATCATATCTAAATAAAATATTCTTAGATCGAACGTCGATCATTTAATAACATGTGATATGCATAATCAAACTTAACATTATTCCTAGATCGAACATCAATCATCTAACATGTATATTTATTAATATCGAGCATGTATATAATTAAAGGTAAATTAAAAAAGAATACATACATTGGTTGTAAGGTAATCCCTCCAACTTAGTGTTATAGCCTTTAATTTCTCAACCCCCGATATAGTATAAATAAAAAATAAATAGTGCTACACATTAATATATATATGATAGAATTATACATTATCATATAATCATATATACATAACACATTATTAATTAAATACAATATAATATACATTATAATTAATAAATATCATAGAAATTATATTAACAAACACTAATTAAATACTTAAACAACTAATTAAATAATTAACTTATTAATTAAACAAGCAATTATATAAGTAAAAAATCAATAATAAAATAAGTACTATTAATATTTCAACATATAGTTAACAATTTAATTAACTACTAATTAAATAATTAATTAACAAATTAATTAAATATTAACTAATTAATATTAATAATTCAACAAATAATTAACATTAGCAACATAATTAATTATATATACACATATATATACATATACATATAACATACATATACATATACATACAAATAATATATATATAATATATATAGAAAGAAATTTGTAAAATATACCGATTAAAATGAAAAAAATTACCGTAGAAATGTAATTAACGTTATAGGGAACAAAGCCCGACCGTTAGAAGTGAGTTTCCGTCACCAGGCGGCGGCGCGGCGGCAGGGAGGGTTGGGGACGAAATAAGGGTTGGGTTCTGTTTCTGGGAAAAAATCGATGGGTTTATATACCCCGGTTTTGCGAGGGCCAACGCTCGTAAAATGGCGAGGGGACCCGTGCTCGCCATTTAGCGAGGGTTCGACCCTCGCCTCTGTCATTTTAAAAATTGGCGAGGGTTTTTTGCTCGCGAACCGGCGAGGGGGCATGCGCTCGTAAACCGGCGAGGGTTTAACCCTCGTCTCGGTCCGGTTCAGATGTGGCGAGGGCCTTTGCTCGTTAAATCTGTGGGGGATCAAACCCTCGCAACGTTTGCGAGGGTTATAAACTCGTTAATTAATTTCGCCCTTGTTAAATTAAGAGGGTTTTTTATCCCCTCGTCTCGCCCCTCATTAATTAAAAAAAAATTCTCCCCTCGTTAATACCTTCTTTAATTTTATTTATTAAAGAGGGACCCCAACCCCTCACTAACTCCCCTCTTTATTTCAATATTATTTTGTAGTGAATTTTCAAGGTGTGTGATACACCTTAAAATTACAATAGGATAATTTTCAATAATTTTCAGGATGGACCACCCCCTATTTAATTATTTTATAACTATAAATAGAGCCAAATAGGATATTTTAAACACAATAAATATTTACTAAACAAGAAGGATAATAATGCTTAAACGAGAGCTTAATACATTTATCTTAATTAGTCCTTAATTTTGTTATTATTTATTCGTTGATTATCAATCCAGCAACTACACTTCAATTCATATTCCACAAATCACCATCAATATGTTATTTATTTTTAGTTGTATAATACTTTGTATAAATCTTTGTAAATAGTTAAAATTTCTAAACGTAACTTGAAAGTATCATATGTTTGTCATGCATGGTGGGTATGAGTAATGGATACATTGGCACGACTATGGAGTCAGTTTAAATTCGATAGCTAAAAAATTAGAGGATACGAGAGTGAGACGAAATTCAAGAGTTCAATCATGAAACAAATGGTACATTACTAATTTATAGAAAGAGATTGAGTAAAAAAAAATTGAGTAGATTAAATTGTAACAAACTAAAAATAATAAGAGTAAAAAAGGTTCAAAAATATTTCTCAATCTCCAGCCACTTTTAATATAGTACAATAGTATAGATAGATATTTTCTAATACAATACCATTATGTTGGAAGAAATTGTTGGAAAAATATGCTTTGTGTCAAAGGATAATATAACTGTAAAAAATAAAAGAAAATATGGATACAACTGGGGAAGAAAAGTTACACAGAAATAAAAATAAGATTACAAAAGAAATAAAAGTAAATGCCGAGTCGAGGAGACCTCTTCCCGCAAAGCGAATATTCCCCGGTGGTGCTCTTCGGTTTGGAATAGCGCTCCCAAAGGTAAAACCATGTTACGCCTTCAAGTGTGCAGCACCGCATGACTTGCAGTTCCGACGAATAGAGGGACGTTAGGACTAGACTGCACCTAGAATCTATATGCAGAATTTCAGACAGAGAGAGAAGTGTGTTGTGTGTACTCTGAATGAAATGAGGACACATTTTTATAGGTGAACCTTCACTCGTAACGGGGGAAAAACCATGTCAGCATTAATGCTAACGGACGGATTTTGAGGAAGGTCAGCAGTTATAGAATTAATTTGCAATCAATCCGGTTGACCTGCCATAAATGATTTCTGCACGATTATTGTGTTGATATGATTTTGTCATCATCGATTGATTTTTTACGGGCATGGGCTCGGGCTCGACTCAGCTCGACGCGCGCGTGTGTGGCCATTTTGATTGACAATCAATCAACTATAGTTTGATTAGCTTCGTTGACTTATTACTAATATTATGTATATTAGTCTTCTCGTTTCCAAACATAAATGACATTATGTAACATAAAAAAAGTGTTACTTAATATACATAAAGTATTACCTATTATAAATAGGTAACACTTTTAGGGCGTTGCACTTGCCCGTGTAACCTAAAGTCTAAGGTAACACTTTTTTTAATCTTTGTATCACTTTAAAAAAAAGTGTTACATTTTATATGTAACACCTATTAAATGTTACATCTGAACTATAAGTAACACTTTCTGTAAAGAAAAAAAAATGAAAAAATTGTAGTTTTTGAGTTTTGATCCTTGTACCTCTTAGATTTTAAATTCCAACACCTACCATCTTGGCTAGTCCATTATATCTTATAAATTTTGGACATCAATTTTATTTAACTCATTATCAATATTTTTTTTCTTATTCATTTTTTAAATAGAACAATGGTGAATAATTAACACATATTAATGATAAATTTATTTCTTAATGAACTAAATTATTTCCTACCTATATCTCATTCAAAAATTTTAATAATATACTTATATCTAAAAATAAATAAATTATATATAGTTTATAGTTATATAATTAATATATATATATATATATATTTATTATGTAATAAATTATTGATAAATCTTATGTATATGAATTTTCGTAAATGTATATATATTAATTATTAATTAAGATTACTAAAAAAATATAATACATTATTATACACTATAGCATACTTAAATATCACTAATATATTTATTTTGTAGTTAATAGTTATCAATTCAGTAGATTTTGTATAAGTAGCTTTATATATATATTTATATAAACTAAATGAACTGAATTCAATCAAGTGTAATAAAAATAGACATATATGTTACACATATAAAAGTATTACTTAAAAATATTACACATGTTAAAGTGTTACGTAAAACGTGTTACCTTTATAAAAGTGTTACCCAAGAAGTGTTACCTATGTGAAAGTGTTACCTAGATGTGTTACCTTTGTAAAAGTGTTACCGAAAAAGTGTTACATATTTAAAAGTGATACCTAAAAAGTGTTACTTATTTAAAAGTGTTGCATGTAAGTGTTACAGATTTATAAAGTGTTACATAAAGTGTTACATAATATATAAATTAGAAATATGTTACCAAAATGTGTTACATAAACTAAAAGTGTTACAATAAAATGTTACATAAAGTCATTTATGTTGTAGTATAATTACATAATTAATTCTATCCCTAATTCAAAGTTTTAAACTTTGAATTGTTGACTCAATTTCTCACTCACTATTAATTGATTTTGTGAGTATTAATACATTAAATTCATCTACTCCGAGAGTAGAACGCAGTCGTACCAATTAACATCCGAGATATTAATTTTAACCTCTTCATTTTATTGGTCAAACAATACCAATTAATATATTTAATATTTAATCAAATATTAAATATTTCCAACACATTATAATACAAAAAAGGTGTATTAAAATAAAGGAAAAGTATAAACGTTTAGGCTCCAATTAGTAGCCATTATAAGACTATATTACCACATTTTATACAACCCCTAATTTGCTTGGTAGACAATATTAATTTATGGATAGCAATATAAAAATTTGACTCAATACAATAAGAACTAATAATATGGGTTTGACACTGTTCACATTCGCAAAAATGATAAGATTTTACCATCGTTACAATTTTATTATGGATAAAAAAAAAATTATCCTCTCTTTCTCTTTTCTCCCCTTGAAAAAAATGAACAAATTAATAATTTTATATTTCTACCTATTTTTTAAATATTTATACCACTTGTATTTAGGGATGACCACGAGGCGGGTTTGGGACGGGTTTGTCCTGTCCCAAGACCCGCCCCACCAGGAAGTTTTTGGACCCGGGACCCACCCCGCCTCAATTTGAAGTTGGACCCACCCCACCCCGACCCGCTTATTTTTATTTTATTTTTATTATACATATTCAATGCATTACACAAATTATCTTAAATAAGAATAAATATACGAAATAGTCAATTTCATGTTTCAAATTAAAATGATTAAATCAATTAATGAATTCGTGTACAACTTCTATTCGTAACTTTATGAGCATATTAGTATAATATTTTGATAAATATATTAATTAATAGGCTAATTTTCATATACTTAATTATACATATATAATATAATATATATATTTAATTATAATATATATATATATATTATGTGCGGGGCGGGTCCAAGGTGGGTCCGCCTAATACCAGGACCCGTCCCAGACCCGGCGGATTTTAGGTCAATGGGTCAAAACCCGCCCCGCGACCCCTTTGATCGGATTTTTACCCGGCCATATGGTCCGGATTTTGTGGTTGCCATCCCTACTTGTATTACTTCTTTCCAAGTAATTTTTACTTTTTATATATATTAATATAAAATTGTATTAGTCTTGTATGCATCAATTACACGGTGCAACTCAAGTTCATTTTTAAAAAGTTAAACAGTTTATAACTGAAAAGTTAAACAGTTTATTACTGAAAAGTTAAACTATGAAAGGTACACTTTTTAGTAATAAACTGTTTAACTTTTTAAAAATGAACTAGAGTTGCACCGTGTAATTGGTGCACATGAGACTTACTCTATAAAATTTTATGTGTTACTTTCTATTAAACAATTTTACTTTATATAATCGGTATTAAATTTATGAAAAGCTGTCAATTACAGCCTTGGTTACATATATAGAATCAACGGCGCCAATTAGGTGCCAATTGCCATACTGACAATGAGCTGTGTAACAGTTTGAACGTTTAATAATTAATTTGAACACATAGGTCAAACACAAAATTGCATAAATTCCACATTAAATTGCTACGTTTATTTAAGGGTTAATTCTATATAAATACACCACTTTTTACCCAGCTTTCAATTTAATCCTGAATTTTACGATTATTATAAAAAATCTCAACCTTTTAAAAGAGTTTCAATTCAATACACTTTTTTTTTTCCGGCCAGCAACTGATGACGTGTTTCGCCGGAGCGCGTGAAATGTTGTCATGCTGGCGTACACGTGTGAAATTATTTTTTTATATTTTGTTTTTTTCCACATTATATCAAAATCTAAGATTTTTTGGCGATTTTGTTAAGGGTTTTGAGTGTCGTTTCAAGTCTCTCTTGAATATGGTGGAAAACATTATTTTTCATGGTGTTTCTCATTCAAAAAATATTTTTTTAATATAAAATTTTGTTATTTTTGTATATTTAATATACGATGTGGATAAAAATAAAATATAAAAAAGTAATTTCACACGTGTACGCCAGTGTGACAATATTTCACGCGCTCCGACGAGACACGTCATCAGTTGATGGCCGAAAAAAAATAATGTGTATCGAATTGAAACTCTTTTAAAAGCTTGTGATTTTTTATAATAATCGTGAAGTTCGGGATTAAATTTAAAGTTGAGTAAAAGGTGGTGTATTTATATAGAATTAACCCTTTATTTAATTAATTTCTTTTAGTCCAGAATTTAATTAAATTTTTTTAGGTCAAAATTCCACTCTGTCTCTTGTAATTTTTAGACTGATTAAAGTAATATATATTACAAGTGACTATTTATATAACCATGATGAATATGTTTTTAAAAGTTATTTATTATTCAATTATTATAATCATATACTATCATTAAAATTAGTATAAAAATTGAGAAAATATCATATGTACTTGGTGCACGGTTCATGTGAATTACACTAAAAAAAATTATATTATTATTAATTTTTAATGCAATAAACCCACACATTTTAGTATAATCATTTTATATTTTTTAGTGTAAATAATATCAATCGCTGGGTAAGTGCAGCGTATATCAATTACAAATGAGATATTCACATAAAAGTAAATTTAGGAAGAAAAAAAAATCAATACTTTTAAAAAAATAAAGAGCATTTGGTAATTTGAAACAAATTTCTTTTCCAAACGGAGTGGAGAGAAATACTATTTATTTATAATTTTATTTGATCAGTGTGTTCTATTCTCTCTTTTGTGTAAATTAAAGGCGCTATACTAGAAATATTTGAACTTATTCCTCTATATAATAATAGGCAGGTATTTTTGCTTATGGGTCTATTTTTTGTGAGTTCTGATTATATGTTGATTTGTTATGTTTTTATTACCACATCTTATTTTATTGTAAAATGAGTACATGTGATAATTATACATATATTAGTTTAAATGATAAAATTATCTATGTTACTAGATATATCCTAAGTGACATATGACAATTATATATATATTTATGTGCATTTAACAATTATATATATATATATATATATATCTAAAAAATAGTATAATAATTAATATTCTAATTATATATTAGTTTTAATTTAATAATAAATTAAATATTAGCATTCAAGGTTTAACTAATTAAATTTTCATTTTTAGTTAATTATTAATTATAATAAAGATATTAATTTTATAAAAAATATTAAAAAGTCTCACGTAATACATGAACATTATACTTAGTAATTAAATATAATGCAGAGCTATTACGAAATTTATTCATAATATAAAATTAGTGTCATTACACGTCATCACTGATATTACTATATTCATCAATAGACATTATAACACTTTCACATTAAATAAACGCAGTGATATAATTTTATATTTACGAAATGAATCTACCCTAGAATTTCAATTTATAGATTTATTGAAATTAATTTTGTTCATGGGTTTTTTTTGTACTTTTTGTCCCACTGGACATGTAGTATTATTTTAGAATTGATTTCATACATTTTATTATTGGCCTCATACAATTTTTTTCTTTCACTTGTATCAAACGTACAAAATTTACATATTTGATCTCAAACATTGGCGGCTCCGTTAAATTCAATGTTTGCAGCGTTAGTCCCATAAAATTTACTCTACTTAATTGTGTTTAACCTAGTAATCTGTATTAATTTTAAAAAAAATCTTTAAAAAATAGGCCAAAGTTTAATGAAATAAAAAAATTTAAAAACCAAATAGACTTCATAAATACTTAAACTAAAAATAATTATATTTTAATTATTATTTATCTTTAATTAAAATCAAAAAAATTTAAAATTAATTTCTTAGTTTTAACTATTTTTTAAGATTTAATTGAATTTATAACTATTTATTAAAGATTTAATTTAATATTTTATTATTTGAAGATTTAGTTGATTATTTTATTTTTTTTCGATTTTATTCAATATTTATATCCTGTACGACTTATTATGAAATTAAAAAAAATAATAGGACTAAATCAGAAAATAGAGATTAATGGATTAAACACAATTAAATAAGAGTAAATCTTATGGAACTAACGCTGCAAACCTTGCATTTAATGAAGCCGTCAATGTTTGGGACCAAATATGTAAATTTTGTAACGTTTGAGACTATAAGTGTAAGAAAAGAATCGTATGAGAGCAATAATAAAATGTATGAAACAAATTCTAAAATAATATATGTTATGTAAGAGTTAAGACCAAAAGTGAAAAAAAATCTTTTGTTTATTAACTATTTTACAACCTTCAAGAATTAAAGATAAAAAATAATTCACATGAAAATTCTTTTATAATAATAAGAATGATATATAATTATTATAATAATTAATAAGAATAAAAATATACACAATATTATTTTTCCTTCTAAATAAAATAATTATTATTCATTAATTATTATTTTTTCTTTTTATAATTATTCTCCTCAATCAATTATAAATATTAAAATTGACAACTTTCTTTCTTTATTACTAAATTTAATACATAATATTAATAATATAACTACCATGAAAATAAATATTAATTTTAACATACATAAGGGAAAAGAGGTAAAATAAAATTTGAATCAAAGTATTTAGAATACAGATCTGCAGTTCTCTCTACTCTACCCCACACGCTTCCAACGCTTAATCGTAACCGCTATATCTTGTCAGATTCGTCTGAGAGTGTGTGAGTACTCAGTATACATTTTCCAAAGCTGTCATTTTCCGTTTTTGTAAAGATGCAGGGCCTGAGAAGGGGGATTGTGTTGGCGGCCGCGGCCCTTCTGTTTGCGGCGGTGATGCTGCCGGAGGTGGCGGCGGTGCGTTATATAGTGGGTGCCAGCAAGGGCTGGACCTCCAATGTCAACTACACAATTTGGGCTCAGGATAAACACTTCTACAATGGGGATTGGCTATGTACGTTCTTCTTAACTTTACTTTCAGATCTGCTTTTGTCTGCTAATCCCCCCACCCCTTTCGTTAATTCGAGAAGATTAAACTCATTTGTCGATGGTTTCTTATTGATTCGTCAATGTTTAATTAGTTTTTGCTTGAATCTGTTTAGGGCGTTTGATTCTTTTCTGGCTTGTTATTTAGATCTGTTGTTTGAAGCTCTCGAGATTGTTCGATTTGTACTTGAATGAGAGCCTCTCTCTCTCTCTCTCTCTCTCTCTCTCTCTCTCTCTCTCACATTCGCGCACACACAGAGAACACGACCAATTGGCATTTTCTATGGAAAACTTGCATTCTTTAATCATTTGAGACTCTAGGATTATGAAACTTGTTGCATTGCAGCTAGTTGCTAGAATTGTTATATCTGTGATTAGAACACTCTTGTTAGATTTCCGCTGTCTAGCTAGCTATCGAATGCTGAGTATCAAGTTAGAGAGCATTGATAAATTGGTATTAATTTTAATAATTTGGCGTTGCGTCCTAATTGCTATAAGAAGATGTTTTATTGATGCTGTTACTGGTTAATTGGTATTAATCTTCATTCTTGATTATTAATCAAATCTTAATAACCACAATCATATAAGGTTCTGACATCCTGAGATTTTTATTTTCTGGTAATCGAAGCAATCTTGATGAACTTTGGAGAGATGAAGCAGAAATTAAGATCATTAGTCCATCTTCATCATACTAAAATTATTTAAATTTTAAATTCGCGGTAGGTCCGTCTAAGTTTTCCCAAGAAACGATCACCTGCCTTTAGGTTAATGAGAAAAGTGGATTTGATAAACACAGTTGGCAAGAAATTATTGCTCGAATGCGTGCTTCAAACCATCAAGTGCCAGAAGAACAAAGGCACTTTAATATAATCATTTCTTTTTTGATGGCTTTGGTTCAATGTGGATTGAGACTCTTGGTGGTCCTAAGTGTTTTTTTGCATCTATCTTTGACCAAAAAAGTTCCATCTTTTTGGTAACTTTAAGCCAACAAGTTGCTTGACACTAGTTTAATTATATGGTTGACTCTTCCTTTTCGTTTCAGTTTTCGTGTATGATAGGAACCAGATGAATGTTCTTGAGGTGAACAAGACCAATTATGAGAACTGCATCTCTGATAATCCTATTCATAATTGGACTACTGGGGCTGGGAGGGACGTCGTTCCTCTCAACGTGACTAAAACTTTCTATTTCATCAGTGGGAAAGGATTCTGCTTTGGAGGCATGAAAGTAGCAATCCCTGTTGAAAAAGCACCGCCACCACCATCGTCTGCCCCCATCAAGAGTGGTGCTCCATTGAGTTTGCCATCTACTTTCAGAAGCCAGATTTTCGTGCCAGCCCTCTTCGCAGTTGCAGCTGTGTGGGACTCCATTCTTCTGATGTTGTAGCTGTATTCTTGCACAGAACAGCCAATCTCACTCTGGATTATTAGTTTAAAACTAATTGTGAAGAATTATTGAGCTTGTGTGTACCATTGTTTTATTTATTTTTTTGTTTCTTGTTTTCATATTTATCTGCCATTGTTTGAGCTGAGTGAGTTGACAATTAGGATTCAATCATTCAGATCAGAATTTGTGAGCTGTAGCAAGTGATGGCAACTCTTTTTTGTTTGTTCAACAACTCTCGGAAAATCTCATTGTTCTTTTTTTTTTTTTGGAAAAATAAAACCCCTTAATTGTTGAATCAATTAGTGCTTGATTTCAGGCATGTTTCGTGTTCTTTTGACTAAATTCCAATTATAACGTCTCTCTTTTCCTGTTTCTTTGGCTTTTATTTTTTTTCCAATTAAAATGTCATCTTTTCCTGTTGTAAATGTAATACTCCTTCAATTTAAATTAAAAATGATTTTATAAGACGCTACATTTTATTTTTAATTAATTTTTTTTTCATTTCTTCTCCATTTACTCATATAAAATATTTATTAGTGAATTTTAACTTTTTGGTCTTCATAATTCGTATCATTCTTCAATTATGCCCCATATCTTTTTCTTAATTCCATTTCTTTCATATTTTTAGATTAGATAGATGAAGGTTATACATGTCTATGTTTTCTTAAAGTTTATTATTGGTATGAAATAATATCTTTATATTGTAATTGATATTCCCTCCGTCTTTGGAAATTTGTACTAACCTCCGTCCACCAAATATATACACATTTGTTGTACGTGGTTTAATGCAATATATCGGAGGATATTTAGGGGTATTGTAAGGTTCGTTATAAATATAGATCATATTTTTAAAAACTACATCATCTACACTTTCCAAAAATATAATCTTTATTCATAAACGAACTTCACGATACCCCAAAATATCCTTCAACATATTGTCTTAAACCACGTGTAAAGAAAGGTGCATATATTTGGTGGACAGAGGGAGTATATTTTTTTTATTTGGACATGCTATATAAATTTGCACACTTTTAAAAAATATCAATTTATGTATATATTTATAAAATAATATATATATATATATATATACTCATACGTAATTATTTATTTTAAAAAAAAAAATTCTGAGGTGGAGTGATTATTTGGTATGAGCTAACAACCAAGTGGAATATTTTTATTTTCTAAATTTTTAATAATAGCCCTACGCTTAAGTTAAGTTTTAAAATTTACTCCCTCTGTCCCAAAGGTATTTTCAATTTTGGGATGACACAATTTTTAAAAAAAGTAGAGTGTTGTGTAAAGTTATATTATTAAAATAATAAGATTAATTGGATTGTGAGGATAAAGTTAAAGTAATAGTTTTCATTTATAGGGTGTGAAAATAATTGTAGGACAGACGGAAAAGGAAAATGTGAAAAAAATTATGAGAAGGAGAGAATATATTATATGGTCCCTCCCTCTCCATTTCAAATATTTGCATGTGGTACTAAAATTTGTCTCATGTCCAAATATGATGATGGTACAGCTATCTTCTTCACATGAACTGCTGCAAAGTACAGATAATATCTTTTGTTTTACTCATCAAAATAACTTATTCATCGTATTCACGTTGTTTAAGATAGAGTATATAATTTTGTCTGAAAAAATTTCTAATAGAAAATATAAGGGAAAAATATTATTTTAGGACCCTAATTATAGGGTAGTTATAATTTAAGAACAATATATTTTTTAGTTTGGAAAAATAGGATAATATGTTTTTGGATTTAAAAAAATATAATAATAACTTTAAAAAATTGTAAATTTAGGTCAATTTGAAACCAAATCAAACACAATTCAGGCTCATTTGGAATCAACTTATAATATTTTTTCCAATACTTATAGCAATTTATAAGCTACTAAAATTTAGAGAGAAAAAATATATATGATACCGTCTCATGATCACCTTTGTAATCACCATTGTAATCTCTTTTACAATTTAATAACACGAGTAAATGTAATTAAAATATTTTTAATAAAATTATAAATTATTTATAATTTTTTTCACTATTTATTAACATGAGTGTATGTACACATTTCTTGATCGTTTTAATTAAAATATTTTTAATAAAATTGTAAATTAATATTTGATGATTGTAAAACATGTTTTAGTTATAATATTTGATGATCGTAAAAACATGTTTTAGTTAAAATTGTAAATTACAATTAAAACATGTTTGATGATCGTTTTAATTATAATATTTTTAATAATAATTGTAATATAATCACCTTTGTAAAAATATATGAATAGTATATTTGAGAAAGAATGCAAAAACGAGCAACAAGAAAAAAAAATGTCGGCAATAAAGGGTGGGCGAATGAAGATGAAGAGTTAGACGAGTTGATTGTTATCTTTTATACTATTATATATATATCTTATATATTTTATTTTATATTTTTATGTTATTCTTTATTATATATATTTTTAATTATTTATTGCATATACTATCTATTTATTATAATTAGATATAAAATACTTAATTTTAGATTATTTTAATTAAACTATCTTTAAATAAATTATAAAATAATCACATTTATAGTCTATTTTACTATTTATTAACACGAGTACATATATACATGTTTCTTGATCGTTTTAATTATAATATTTTAATAAAAGGATAAATTACGAAACATGACCACTTATAACATCATATTTATATAGAGGAATACCAAAAACCCAGAAGGTTATTTTATTTAAAGAATGTCACTTTTGTAATCATTTTTATGGGGCCCATGTGCAGGAGTGATGTCATCACATGCACACATTTTTCTCCCACCTCACTCTCCATCTTCACTAACGTTCTCTCAACTCTCTCTCCTCACTCCTCACGTTCTCCTCAGCTTTAATATGTTGACTTTACTTTTTTTTTTTTAATTCAAAAATCAACTCTCTCCTCCCTTTATTTCGACATCTTCTTTTTTTGTGCATTCAAAATATGATCGAAAATTTTGTGCAAATTTAATCTTTCTTTTTTTTTTTAATTCAAAAATCATCCCCTCTCTTTTTAATTAGATTTTTTCTGCGTGATTTTTTTTTTGAATTCAAATTTTTTAATTAGATTTTTTCTGCATGATTTTGGGTATTCTGACTTCATCTTCTTCTTTTATTTTATTTTTTCATTTTTTCTTGTTTAAGTTTGTTTCAGTGTGTTTTAGTTTGAATTTTTAAATTAGGGTCTTATTTAGTCTTTTCATTTTTTTAATTAATTTAAATTTTATAGTCTTATTTATTATTTTTTATTTTACATTACTTAGTCTTTTTCTTTTTCTAGTTAATTTGAATTTTAAAAATTTGTATTGTTATTTGAATTAAATATTATTTTTTGTTCCTTTCTTTTTTTAAATTATCGATTTTTTCAATTCAATATTTATATGTATATATTCAGTTTTTACATTTTGCAGATATATATATATATATATATATATTTATTCCGCATATATTCAAATTGCTAATTTTGCATATTTTATATATATATATATTTCATTTTTTCTATTTCTGCATATAAATAATTTTTCTGTATATATATTCAAAATATAAATTCTGAATATAATACAAATTTTTAATAATGAATATAATACAAATTTTCAATAATGATAAAAAAAATCATGATTACATTAAATTAATAAGATATACAAAAAATACATTGAGTTAATACGATACACCAAAATTACATTGAATTAATCTAAAAATTACATTGACAGATGATCATATACGAACAATTCAAACCAAAAAAAAAAAAAAGTATGCGAAACACAGATCTACGAATCAACATTAAAAAAATTCTAAAATTGCGTGCCTAAAAAATTGGCCAAGTATGTTTTAAAGAATTTTGGGCCTTGACAAATGAAAAAGGAATTGGGCCCAAGTACCTCTAAGCCCAAAATCAAATCTTCTTCTCTTCGTAACAGAGAACAGAGGCGGTTGTGAGTGGGACCTCCGGTGAGAATCGGCGAGGACGACTGTGTGTTGAAGACGGTCGCGTGTTTCCGGCATCTGGGCAGACGGTGGTTGTGCATTTCTGTTTCCAGGCGACAAGCTTGAGATGTGGCGGAATTGTGGTTGGAAACAGAGATTCAATGGCGGATTCCGGTAAAATAAATGAGCTAGACTCGGCTCGGCTCGTTAAGGCTCGACTCGACTCGACTCGATGTGTTAAACGAGCCGAGCCTAGCTCTAAAAAATACTCGTTTGCTTAACGAGCTCGGCTCGACTCGACTCGGTAGGCTCGCTAGCTACTCGTTAGGCTCGAAAAATAGGGATTATTTTATAAATATTATATAATTTAAGGAATAAAATAATAATATTTTACATAATAATACAACTTATATTCTCAAATCACTCATACTAATGAATTGATGATCGAGCTTTGCATGTAAATTTCGAGCTCAAATTTATTTTAACCTAAACGAGCTGAGCCGAGCTCAATTTCGAGCCGAGTCAAGCTCGATTTTGAGCTTGCTTTTCTTAACGAGTCGAGCCGAGCCGAGCTCGAGTAGCTTAACGAGTCGAGCCGAGCTCAATTTTGAGCTCGTTTTTCTTAACGAGCCGAGCCGAGCTCGAGTAGCTTAACGAGCGAGCCTGCACTACTCGGGTTCACTCGGCTCGTATAACAGCTACTTGCGTCGATCCATGATCTGTAAAGAGAGAGAAGCAACCCGGCGTCGTGCTGGTCGGCGAGTCGGAGCTTTGAGTCGGCGTCGCACTAATCTGCGAGAGGCGCGTCTTGGCAGCGCGACGAATGCCCAGTCCAGCAATGGCGGCGTTGGGGCTGAGAAATCTGAAAATGGGGTGGGGTGGAGTGGAGGAGAGAGTGTGATTTTTGGCTAATTTGAAATCTGAAAATGGTTTTATTCTCAGCTTTTGTGGTTGGGTGGGAGGATAGGGGTAGATGTGTAGGGTTAGATATAAGTTTAATGACTTTTGTCAGGTATTAATTTGGGTGGACCCCATTTTTTGACCCTCCTGGTAATATAGGGTTATTGGTGTTCCTCTAAGGAAAAAGACTCTTATAAATGACCTTATATGTAACTTACCCTTAATAAAATTATAAATTAATCATTTTTATAATTTTTTTCAACTAGTTATTAACACGTATGATGTATACACGTTTGAAGATTGTTTTAATTAAAATATTTTCAATAAAATTGTAAAATAATAATCTTTGTAATCTTTGGAAAATTGTTTTTTTTTAGGATTGTAATTATTGGATAGTTATAATTTAAGGACAATATGTTTTCGGACTTGAAAAAGTAAATTATTTTAAAAAGTTGTAAATCTAAGACAATTGAATCCGAAATAGGTTTGGTTCGTACTCAAATTGGCCTAGATTTACAACTTTTTAAAGTTATTGTCCTACTTTTCCAAATTATAAAAACATATTGTCCTACTTTTTCAAGCCCGAAAACATATAATTCTTAAATTACAATTATCCTATAATTACGGTCCTAAAATAACATTTTTTCCAAACTATAACAATCAATTCAAATTCCCATGTGAGTTCGACTTATCCTATACACGTTTTTAAAATGCACTAAATTTTGAAAATTTTCACCACATTCACTGGACAATTGTCTTATTTTCGACAACCGTATTCTATTTTTCACCTCAGCATTTGTGCAATTAAAGTTTGTGAGAAATTTTACGTTAGACCGTTTTATAACATGAGATCAATATAAAACATGTTATTTATTAATTAAAAGAATTTTACTTTTGAAAAGTATCAAAATTTTAATAAAAAGTAAAAATATGTTTGTTAGAAATGGCTATCACTTTTCTTAAAATCATTGTCGCATTTTACTAAAGATCTATCACTAAATTTTTTAAAAGTGATAATATTTTTATTAAAAGTGACTATTGTTTTTCTTGAAAACTTACATTTTCTTGTAATCCTATCTTTCTTTCTTTTTTTTCTTTTTTTTGTCGGCGGTCTAACACAAGTTTTTTTCTAAAGTAGAACAAGCAATCCCATGTCATTGTCCTTGGAATCGATATTATGTGTGTAATAAATATAAAAAAATGTTTTAGGAAAATGGATAAACATGAAGAACGAGAACACAGAATTTGTTGACCCAGTTCAGCTGAAAGGCTACATCTGGGGGCGTACCAAGCCAGGAGATTATTCCACTATATCTTGTGAATGAGATACCTTTATATAGGTTACAAACTAGGGTTTACATGATATGTGATACATAATTAAATGACTAAACTATCCTTCTAATAAATACTTTTGATGAAGGCACATAAATGTAATTTCCTTTAACACTCCCCTTGTGCCAAATCAAAAGGATGAATGGTGCATGAATGTTGACTCGATAAAAACCTTGCCAAGTAACATTCATATAAGAAAAATAAATCTTGGTCGAAGGGAAAATGATTTGCAACACACCTAAGTTAAGACTCCCCCAGAAGTCTACACCTCTCAACTGATAGGTACATCTATCAAGTGAGCTCAGAAAGTTTACACATCTCAATTCCTTTAAGATGTTTCTTAAAGTTATTTTGGACAATGATTATGTAAATAATTCAGCCACATTTTCCTTAGAGCTTACTTAAATTACTTGAATCTTGAGCGAAGATTGTTGTCGCATGTTATAGAAAAACTTCGGTGATATGTACTACATATTATCACCTATATAGCACAGATTCATCTGTTCAATACATGCAATGTATTTTTCGTATATACATAAAGGATCTTCAGTGGTAGAACTCAAGCCACTGATTCCTTGAATGTGTGATCATAGATTTTTACTGAACACAATAATCTCTAAATAGCTTTAAGAGATATCTATCAAAGTTTCTTAGTTGATGCCCAAGATATACCATGTTTCTCATGGTAAATACATAATCAATCTAGGGATGTTTATGTGGTTAAGATATAACCAACATTTTTTTACGGATATAACCAACATTAGCATAACCAAATAACATATTATTTGGTGTATAAGTGTATAAGATAGTATTCAATATTTTCTTAAGGGTTACAATTTCATTTGCAGTCCCTTTCAACATTCATATAATAAATAACATGCTCATGTCACTGGTTTCTTTTAAGTATCAAAGTACATTCTTGACACTATTCCAATGATATTGTGTTGGTCCTTAAATAAATTCATGTGTATTGAGAAAGTAATATATGACTGAATACATTAGTACAATAATGCGCTTATTGCACTTATACAAAGAATTTCAGTTCCTAATATCTCTTCGTCATTTTGCTTTGGACGAAAGAGATATTTCTTTAAATCCAAACATCGGCCGATCACGAGAGTGCTAACAGAATGCATTTTGTCCATATTAAATCGCCTGAACATCTTTTGGACATATGCAGACTGGTGGATAAGTATCCACAAACTCAATAAAGTTGAGTTTTCACAAGATCCTTTATCTCAATAATTTTAATTAGTTTCAGGATTTCTCTTATTTCATTAAGAGTACCTATGTTCATTCATCAACATAAGTATCATAGTCGCAAACCCAAAACTCACTTTTCTTTCACAATACGAAAGGGCATTGTCCTTTATTGTTGTAACATTTCCCAATCAAGTAGTCACTTGACTTGGTTAATAGAAGGTCATCAAACACTTTCATATATATCTCTGAATCAAGATCCCCAATGAGATATACAATAACCATATTCATAAGCTGCATTTCCAATCCTTCGGATGCTAATAAGCTAATTAAGTAGCAGAACGTTATAATGTCTATAACACAGTATGACTCCTTATAATCAATTCCAGAGTGTCATGAGAAGTCATGCACTATAAGACAAGTTTTCTATATCAGGACCATATATTTCTTATTACGCTTTATGACAAATAGTTATTTAAGTCCTATAGGCTTTATGCTTGGTCGGGTTAGCACTACCAGACCAAATACCTGTAACTTTGTCAGAAAATCAAGTTCTACCTGGATTGATTCTTGTATTTAGGCTAGTTTGCTCTTATTGATATTCTACAACTGAGCTTGGTTCGATTTTATTGTGCTCTATCACTAATCTGCGTGCAATGTCTGTCCATCGACTCATTTGCTCTCTCATAATTAATAGAGATTTTTCATTCTCTGGAATCATATTGAACATCGGAGCGTCCTCCAATAATGATTCTTGGAAATAACTATAAACAGAGATGATTTCATAAGATGTATTATTGACATTGATGATCAATGAATTGAATTGTGCCACACCTACCATTTCTTCCTTTGGGTGGTGTCAATCGAACCAGGTGACCTCCCCCTTTTTCTTTTGGGAGCCACGACCTCAACCACACCCCCACCAAGTGTGGTTGCAACACCTTTTTTTATGGTGTTGTGCCCCTTATTGGGAACTTCTAACCTTGCAGGCATATTTGCAGCTGACATGTATGACCCAATCACTTTAGCAATATCGATGAACGAATCAGGCATCGAATCTGTTACGTTTTGAAAGTTTATTATTTTACATCACTTTTCATTGTGAAGTTTGGGGATCAAATGAGACAAAGTGAGGATCAACCATGATACTTCCAGTCGTTCCCATAGAAAATTCTTTTTCTTATCTCCCCTTAACGACGGGAAGACTGCCTCATTCAAGTGACAATCCGCAAATCTAGCGGTAAATAGGTCGTCAGTCAAGGGTTCTAAGTAGCGGAAATACTTAATCGTTGCTGAGGACCAATTTTAGTGCACTGTGGGGTTGCAATCGGCACATATGTTACACAACCAAATATGCGTAAATGTAAAATATCAGGCTCATATCCAGTTAGCAACTGGTACGCAGGGAATGGTTGGTTAACAGTGGGTCTGAAACGTATAAGTAAAGATACATGCAGTATTGCATAAACCCTATGCAGAGATAGGCATGTTGGTGCGCATAACCAGTTCCTAACCACCATGTATTTTCTTTAGACGGTGGCCTCTGCAAGACCATTTTGTGTAGCACGTGGGTATCAAGATGCTTTACATTGATCCTGATATATATGCAATAATCATCAGATGCTTTTGATATAATAATGTGATATTGTGATTAGGGTGGTGAGCCCTGAGACATGTACTTTGTGCTAAGAGTTTTGCATGCATAATGTCTTGTGAACAGTAAAGTGACATGTGACCCGTATGTCAAATTATAATCCAGTACCATAAAATACTTGAATCATCCGCATTCTGTATTAATCAATCCACAAATATCATCATATATCTTGTGTAAGAATGAAGTATTTTATTTTGTATCTTTAGCATAAACATGTCTCAATGTTACTTTTGCTAAAGAGTAGGCTTTGCAGAATGAGTGACTTGCCTTAAAATTTTATAATGAGGCAGAGTGAGATGTAAATAGTATATCTGGTGCTTTAGAAAATAAGAAGTGCGACAATGCAACAACAAGATTGATATTGTGCATTATATCAATTTTCATCTCATTTCATGCATCACTCTAAAATTAAGGACGTAATGTGAGTTCTTCAACATTATGAATTATTATACAAAAGCCTATATAAATTAAAATCACATAGTCCATTAGTGGTAATATATAGTTCAAAAATTCGAATAGCAGTGAAGTACAACTCATTATATAGGCATCTTAGTTCCTTTAAAATGTGTTTTCTTTCACATTTATTTGATATATAAATTTCATTCTCACAATGTATTTATAAATAACGTTAGTACAAATATTTTTAAAATTTTTTACAAGGTCTAATTAGCTCTTGATGCATATGGAGCTTTTCTGATTTCGACAATTGTCTCATTAGACAATGTTCATTGTTCTTTTTAGAAATCTCAAATCCTTTTGAGTTTTAATAAATAAAATAATTTACTTTTCATTTATATATATATTATTTTGTAAATGTATCACTATACATCGTGATAATATAACTCCGAACCATATATACTAGATAAATACAGTACTTTTGAATAAAATTCAATGAACCAACGTTAATAAAGCTAATGTCTCGCATCAAAATCCAACTTAAAATTCATCAATAGTCTAAATAACTTTAAGACTAAAATGAGTATTTTAAATAAATTAGGCCTAATGCCTTGTCAACATTCTTGAAGTACGAGGAATTCATTAGCAAAGTCCATGTTGCCATTAAAATTTATTATCGTGAAGTTAATATGGTGGTTTGATTTGATATACCACTGCTACACGTGGTGCATTATTCTCATATTCATATGGGTTCATTAATCAAAATTAGCTTTGAGAAATTTCTTTGTCCCAAGCAATAGATTGTAAAAAAAATAAAAAAATTGTCATTAGCTGAAGTACCAAAATGAGAAAAGTTTTTTTTTTAATTGGATAATGTCATTTATATTGTTTACTTTCAACAGATAATAACATATATTTTAAGAAACAACATATCCTTATTAAAATCATTGACTCTTTCTGTAGTCAAGAAAATGAATATCATTTCATTGGACTACAAGTTTTGAAAACATAAATGTCTCCAAGTGTTCATTTAGATCTCACGCAGTTCGTTGTGTGTTGTCAATTGATAGTATTTGTAGCGTAAAATATGATCAATGTGTAACCTCAATTCTTTAATTTGATCTTTACAGAAAGTGCTTTGTCTTTGGTACCTGTGGATGATTGATTTTGAAAATGCAAGAATGATACTCAGTTTCTTTTGAGTCCAATAAAGTATAATCAGGTTGATTACGTTCAACCATTTATTATAACACCAGGAAGGATATGAATTTAATATGCAAGCATAGTCATATATATATTTTTTCAAGAATATATTCATTTGAATTAGATTTTGAGACCATATGTCACATATTTATCGATGCTTTGTGAAAATACTTTATCACATTAATTTGTACTCATAAGTATCATCCACAAATTTCCTTTATTATGGAGATATACAATAACAATGCATGTAGTATACTAATACATAATATGCAGCAATAAACATGCTCTTCATACAAAAAAAAATCCAATTTCTACAGCAAATAATCTTAAGACCATTCTGCGGCAAGCAGTTCTAATTGTTGAAATTTAAAAGAGATTAAGTCTTTTTACCCGAACCAAATCCTATTGTAAGGACTCCAATAAATAACACTTGTGTACTTTGAAGCCCATTACTCGCGCATTAAACAGAAAAATAACAATTAGCTCCTTTGTTTTAATTCCTCGTGTAGGTTTCTGTTAACCCAAATCCCAAATGCAATATCCTGCAAATTTAAAGAAAAGCTCTCCACAGAGGCTCTTAAATAAAATGGACTATCCTAGCACTAGGGAAAAAATAATTAGAGATAGTAACCCAATATGTAAAATATTTTGTTCAAGTACCAATTATATTCAAGCATGCACACTGAAGCCATTTGGATAGTGAATCCTAAGAAAATTTATGAGAGATTGCTCATTTAATAAAATTGTCACGAGGAGCAGATATGTTATCCAATGTGAACAGATCATATCAGATGTTATGAAATCAGATCTATCACCAATTCATGGTAAAGTTTCATCAAAATAATCATATTGACAAAATAATTAATTAGAGATAGCCAAATAAATAAATTAGAATACTTATCGAGTGTCAAATCCGAAATCCAAACGATTCTTCTGAGTAAATCCGATCTGATCGATATAATTGAGCACTTTCGATTTATCTAATGTGACAGAGCATTCATTTCTTCGGTTGCCTGGTAGTTTCCTCTAGGGTTTGCAGGCAGCGATCGAAGCTCTGATGCGGGGGATTTGACAAATCAGGTCAGTAGAGGATCCATTTGACTGCGAAGCCACCGCTAGAGGCGGCGATCGGTGCATTATGGCGGTGGCCTAGGCTGCACGCGATAGATGTGGCGGCCTAGCGACGCACGATGGAATAGGCCCGCAGCCTGGACTATGGAGGCGGTGCCAGCGAACGGAGATGGGGCAGCGCGGAGGCGAGGCTGCGACTGTATCTGATGTAGCGCACAGGCGTGGGAGGAGGAGGCGGTGCCTGGCCGCTGAAAATCCGTTGACGGCAGCGAAGAAAATCAAATAAGGAATTTAGGGTTTAACGATTCACTGGAGAATCAAGAAATTGAATAAGAAAATTCCAAAATAAATTCAAGCAGAATGTTTTTCTGATTCTAGGAAGAGAATAGAATTAAATAAACTATTGATACATAATAAAATAACTAAACTATCCTTCTAGTAAATATTTTTTTATGAAGGCATATAAATGTAATTTTCTTTAATAAAAATATAATTCTTGAGTAATAATTTGATTCGATCTAAATTGTCAATAATTAGATAATTTAAATTGGATTACAATTGGATGAATCAATATTATTATATATGAATCATATTTTTAAGTGTGTATTTCACACATAATATTTACCTTGTGCTAGACCATGAATTTTGTACTCTAATATTTAGGGGTAAATTTATTCATTCTGAAGGCACTTTTGTCAATTCAGTGCCTAAAAGTTATTTTTTAATTCTTTTTCTGGAATTTGAATTGATTAAAAATTTGTTTTAATCTTCTCAACCCTTGGCCCCTCCCAACATCTCAATATCCCACAAATTGACTCGAATACATAGAGTATGTCTTATCAGAATTTGGTTCACAGTGCACTTATTCAATAGTTGAGACTATTTATACAAAAAATATAATTTTATTATAATGAAAAGTATGAATTAATTATATTCAAAATTGATAATAAAATTTTCAGTATAATTATCTCATACTTTGGAGCATAAATCATTTTAACTGTTAATCTAATCTTTCTTTCTTTCTCTTTTTTTATTTAGTTTAGAATTTCAGAGGGTACTTCATTGCATTTTATTGCGTCATAGGCATTATAGGGCTTGTCCTCCCATATTGGGTATGGGTTTCAATATAAGTTCATTGTTGGGCCATTATGGGTCACAGGCCCTTGTTTATTCTAGTTAAATGGTAGGTAGGCCCATGTTCACTTATTGCTAAATTTACTATGGCCCAGGTTATATGCACCCACATCTCTGTGTATAAAAAATATACTCCCATTCGTCCCCCAAAATTTATTCTCACTTTCTATATTCGTTCCTTCCCCAAATTTATTCTCATTTCTCTTTCAAAAAATATTATTTTATTATCACACTCACAAACAATTATTTTATTTTCTAGTGGACCCCACAATTATTCCACAATGCCCTTACTTTATCTAACTTTATCTCATTTTTTCTAAAAATTCATGCCCACACAAGTGTGAATAAATTTGGGGGACGGAGGGAGTATTAATTATTTTTTGTTATTTTTTTTATATGTAAATATAGTGGTTGTAGAAGTTGAAAATCGGTATTCGGGCGCTCTTTGGTCGCCTAGTTTTTTTTTTTTGTTTTTTTTAAAAATTAAAAATTAAAAAATAAAATTTTGGCCGCCTAGACCTGAAACGCCTAGAAGGGCCGATTTTGCAGAAATCGGGTCGGCAAGGGGTCGCCTAGGCCTATTTCTGCATCACTTACAAAAATACCCTATTAAATTTAATTAAATTTTAATCTTCATAAATTTTTTTCTATACACCCACCAAATGTAATAGAGTTCCGTTGAGTCATTGCTGAATCAAATTCGAGTTGCCATCGGGTCAAATCAAGACTTGCTTGAAATACTTTTTTTTAAATATTACAATATTTTTAAATTATTCTGAAAAAATCCAAACATATCAATATAAAAAAATTGGTTATTAAATACGTTTAGTTAGAAATATCGAATAAATCCAAATATTTCTTAAATATATTTTTTAAAAATCTCGGAAAAAAATGTAAATCTACAAAATTGGGAAAAAATCATATATTTTGATAGTATTGAATATATTTCAACATAATTTTTATTTGGGTTAATTCTATATAAATACACCACCTTTTACTCAACTTTTAATTTAATCCCGAGCTTCACGATTATTGTAAAAAATCTCAACCTTTTAAAAAATTTCAATTCGATACACATTTTTTTCGGCCAGCAACTGATGACGCGTCTCGCTGGAGCGCGTGAAATGTTGTCACGCTGGCGTACACGTGTGAAATTACTTTTTTATATTTTATTTTTTTTCACATCATATATTATATATATAAAAAATAACAAAATTTTATATTGAAAAATGTTTTTTGAATGAGAAATACTATGGAAAAAAACGTTTTCCACCATATTCAAGAGAGACTCGAAAAAACCGTGTTAATGGTACCGAATATCAAAACCATAAAAGGTGGTGTATTTATATAGAATTAAGTGGTGATATTCGGTACCAAAAAATGTGTATCAAATTAACCATAAAAAATGTTTTCCGGCGAGACACGTCATCAGTTGCTGGCCGGAAAAAAAAGTGTATCAAATTGAAACTCTTTTAAAGGTTGGGATATTTTATAATAATCGTGAACTCGGGACTAAATTGAAAGTTGAGTAAAATGTGGTGTATTTATATAGAATTAACCAAAAAAGTATTTCACACGTGTACGTCAGCATGACAATATTTCACGAAAAAATCGATTTTTGGTAAGTTAAAGGACTATTTCTAAAAAGGTATAGTTAAGAGGACGAAATTTTTTTTTTGATAAGTTAAAGGACTATTTTTAAAAATGTATAGTTAAGAGGACGAAAAATACAATTGGTGAAAGATAAAGGACTAAAAAAATCATTTTCCCTATTCCGGCGAGACACGTCATCAGTTGCTGGCCGGAAAAAAAAAGTGTATCGAATTGAAAGTTTTTAAAAGGTTGGGATTTTTTACAATAATCGTAAAACTCAAGATTAAATTGAAAGTTGAGTAAAATGTGGTGTATTTATATAGAATTATCCCTTTCTATTTTTTCAAAATTTGATACTTTCAGAATTCAAGATCCCATATGCATATTTTTAGTTTTTTAGATATGAATGTCATATGAGACTACTTATGGTGTGTGCACTAGTTCTCTATTGACTGAGGGTGTGTGTACTTCAAACACGTGTGGTACATATAACTTGGGCCTGAGGACCAAGCTTCACATATGATCCAACAAATTCGGTGAAATGTAATATCATGAGACTACTTTATGCTTTTTTTTTTATGATAATTTTTTAAAAGAAACAAAAGATTTTTTTTAATAATACTCATTCTAATTAAAATAAGTAAAAGTGAAATAACCAATTTAGAAAATAAAAAGTAAAAGTCAAATTAATCATCACAAAAAAATAAGTATAAAGGCACATGACGAAATTAGGAAGACCAGAGAATTAGTAAGAAAATTAAAATAAATGTACTATTAATTAATATTAGCAATCTAGGACCAAATTTGCATATCATAAGAATCACAAATTTCAAAAGTCACGAAATACACTAACGCCTCATTTGTTTAGTTAGATAAGCTAAGATAAATTAAAATATTTTATCTAATTTGATGTTTGGTTTAATGGACAAAAGTCCAAGATTAACTAAAAGCCCAAAATTAAAATTCAATTATCTTATGAATGAGAGATAATATTATCTTACGAACCAAATGAGTAGGGAAGAGGTATGATAATAATCCATTATATTTATCTTTACTAAAATACTCTTCTTATATTGAAAAGGAAAATTATAATTCACTTTATTTTTATTTATAATATAGATGGCAAAATTGTCAATTGTATATTTTTTTATTATTAATCTTACAATCCAAACATTCAAAATAAAATTATCGTAATCCATCAATCCAAGTATATTATTTAACTCACAAATAACAATCTCTAGATTATAATCTTGTCTAATCTATCTTGAGTTATTTATCTTATCCATTGAACCAAGTTTATTTGGTTCAATGGATAAGATAAATAACTCAAGATAGATTAGACAAGATTATAATTAGTAATGTAAGATAATTTCATTTTAAATGTTTGGATTGTAAGATTAATAATAAAAACATATGCAATTGATAATTTTGTCCTCTATATCATAAACAAAAATAAAGTGAATTGTGGTTCTCCTTTTCAATATAAGAAGAGTATTTTAGTAAAGATAAAAATAATGGATTATTATCATACATCTTCCCTAAGATATTATTATCTTTCATTCATAAGATAATTGAATTTTAGTTTTGGTCTTTTTATTAATCTTGGGCTTTTGTCCATTAAATCAAACATCAAATTAGATAAGATAATTTAATTTATCTTAGCTTATCAAACGAACCAAATGAGGCCTAAGAAAGAGCACCTAAAAAAACATGATATAAACCTATTTTAATATACTAAATATTTGATTAAATATATCAAAATATTCATCAGCAGTATTAATAATCGGAATCAATAAAATATATAACAATTATAATATATAGTAGTATCATTTATTTAGATTTTTTATGCATCTGATGAACCATTTTCATACAAATTTTTGTCCATAAAAAATAATGTCATGTATTTTGAGCAAATTTATTTAATTAGAGATATTCTCAAACTTATTTTTTAAATAGGGATAAAATGAATGTAGGTATGAAAATAAAACTAGTCGGAGGTGTAGAACCCGACTGGAATGTAGAGTGAATATTTGGAAAGGGTCATAAATGCTGAGCTACCCATTTTTTATTTTTTTTTCGATAAATGTTAGTTGTTAATGGTTAGAAGTTAGTTCACCAAGCCTCCATACACTCATATCTCCAAACCAATCTTATATCTCTCTCATATTTGTTCCCAAAGGGAATCGAACTCTGTCACTCACTCAAGTGAGGAGCCCGATGACCAGATAAACTAACTCACCTAGTTGAGGTACCCATTTATCTTTTAACTCAAGATATATAGGTATTGTTGTATGATTGATAGATGAATATGCCAGCAACTTCCTAAATTATGTAATTAACCCTGACTTCATTTGATTTATTTGTATTTAGAAACTTTATTACCTGTATTAATTTTAGTAGGTTGCTTATTAGCTGGCAAATTATTTTTATGACGCTTTCCAAATATTCACTCCACATTCCAGTCGGCTTCAGCACCTCCGATTAATTAGTTTTATTTTCATAAATCCCCTCATTTTATCTCTATTTCAAAAAATAAGTAGGGTACATTTGGTTCAATAGATAAGATAAATAACTCAAGATAGATTAGACAAGACTATAATCTAGATATTATTATCTATGAGTTAAATAGTATATTTGGATTGATGGATTAAGATAATTAGTAGTGTAAGATAATTTCATTTTGAATGTTTGGATTGTAAGATTAATAATAAAAACATATGCAATTGACAATTTTACCTTTTATATCATAAACAAAAATAAAGTGAATTATGGTTCTCATTTTCAATATAAGGGGAGTATTTAGTAAAGATAAAAACAATTAATTATTATCATACCTCTTCCCTAAGATAATATTATCTTCCATTCATAAGATAATTGAATTTTAGTTTTTGGCTTTTTATTAATCTTGGGCTTTTGTCATTAAACCAAACATCAAATTAGATAAGATAATTTAATTTATCTTAGCTTATCTAACGAACCAATGAAAACATATGCAATTGACAATTATGTCATCTATATCATAAACAAAATTAAAGTGAGTTATGGTTCTCCTTTTCAATATATATAAGAGGAATATTTTAGTAAAGATTAAAACAATATATTATTATCATACATTTTCCCTAAGATAATATTATATTCCATTCATAAGATAATTGAATTTTAGTTTTGGATTTTTTATTAATCTTGGACTTTTGTCCATTAAACCAAATATCAAATTAGATAAGATAATTTAATTTATCTTAAATTATCTAACGAACCAAATGAGACCTAATTAAATAAATTTGCCTGAATTTTGGAAGGGTATACGGTACATTCCGTATAGAGGAATATTATGTATTTTGGGACGGTATAATGCGGTACACTATATATGTAGTGTCACAAAAAGCATGCATGTCCGGGAAATTTGACTGTACAATTTAAAACATGTAATAAGCATGAATTAGTCACAAAAATATACAAGTTCTGTTGCATTAATTAAAACTCACCAACATTCCAAATTGAGAGAGAGAGAGAGAGAGAGAGAGAGTATGTATCATCAGAAGGGCTGTTTGGTGGCGGTGGTGTTGTTGGCGGCGCTGCTAACATGCGCAGTGGGTGGACTTATAAAGGTTGGATCAAAAGCTGGCTGGAGAGAGAATGTTAACTACACCGTGTGGGCTTCTCATCGCCATTTCTACGTCGGAGATTGGCTATGTATCTCTCTCCTCTTCTCTCTCTCTCTCTCTTCCTATTTTAATTAGGGTATAATTAAATGAGTCTCCTAGTTAATTAAGATTTAATCCAGTCCATCTCGAATTAATTACTTAACTAATTTTGAAACTTAATTTTCATTTTGTAAAATTTGACTTAGGAAGGCAAATTAGTATGTTAATCGAATTTATGTTAAATTACATTGTTGCTGTTTATTAATTAGTATCTTAAAATTCTAAATCAAATAATTTATAATAATTATTGTTATGTAAGATATCGAGTTCAACTCGATTTATTTTAATTTCTCATTGAATCAAGTTCAAATTTTAAAAATATCAATAAAATGTTAATTTATTTAATCGAGTTTGATGTTTAAACTTTTAAATATTACTTATATAGATGATAATTAAAGTAATCTGAAAAGAGTATAGATTTTGTGTTTGACAAAAGGTACTACAACGTGCTGGAAGTGAACAAATCAAATTATGAAGAATGTAGAGATGCAGAATTCATACACAACATCACAAGGGGTGGGAGAGATGTGTTTAATTTAACAGATGCAAGAGCTTATTATTTCTTGAGCAGTGGAGGGTATTGTTTCCATGGAATGAAGCTATCTATTCACGTTAATGGAACTCCGCCGCCTCCACCGTCGCCGCCTACATCCGCCGCCGTGGGAGGTAAAATCAGCGCAAATCACATGATGATCATTGGTGGCCTAATTTTAATTCTTTATCTTTAGAATGTCTTATGATTTTTGGCAATGAGAATGGAATGATTGATAATTAGTTGAACATCTTGTTTATTCTATAATTAGATTTGAAACATTTTTTAAGAGAAAAAATATTTATTTTAACTAAAGATTATTGAAAAAATTGTCAAAGTTTTGAATATTGAATTTTCAAAACACTAGGACTCTTTAATGCAATATTATAGCATAGATTATCTTGTTGATAATTATTGGAATTTTAAATACTCTGATTCATAAAATTTATCCTGTTTTATTTGCAAAAGTAGTAATATAAAAATTGAAAAGTAGGTATTGTGTGATAATAGTTCGTAATAATCTTATCATGAAATTGTCTTAATGTATCAAATATATGGTCAAGTGCATCAAAATATTCATCAGGTATATCAAAAGTTGAAGTCAATATATAAATTTTATTGACTTCAACTTTTGATACACCTGATGAAATTTTTGATACACCTAGATAAATGTTTGATATTTTAAAACTTGTTCATGATAAATTTATCATGAACCATTTCCGTATAGTATTTTGCCAAAATTGAAATGTCCTTGATATTTAGTTTATACTTCTCAAACTTTATGAAAAGAAAGTTACCACATCCTCTCGCTTCCATTTTATTTGTTATTTAAGAATATTTTATCAAATTTAAAATAAAGAAATAGCAATAAATAGATAATGTGATGTGATACTTTGGAGCAAAATTGACACATGTTATTTGATGCTACTGTCTAGTGCTGAATGACAAATGACAATTATCTTTAAAAAAAAAAAATCTTTAGAAAGTTGAATAGGACAAAGATTGTATGAGATTTAATTTAAGGGTACAACTATTCATATCCCAAATTTCTCTAAACATACCCCAATTATTATATATATTCAATTTAAAATATAAAATTAATTTAATTTACTAAACATACCCCATTTTTTATTAATTTTTTTTATTTTTGACATATTCTTCTTCTCTCATAATTCATGTTAATGATACACATTGCATCGCCATTTTTAAGAAATGAGAACTAAAACTTTGCATCGTCATTTTATCTGTTGCAACCAAATAAAATTTTAAAAGAATTCACTAGACGAACGTCATGTCTTCTTCTCCACACTCTTCAGATCTCACGGAGCTTTATTTTTTCCGCCTGAAAATCACAATTCCCCCATAAAAAATTCCATAATCTCCAACCTTTTTGTATCGTCATGGAAAATATATAATTTAGATTAGTTTGATGTCACTAACAAATCATAAAAATAATATTGAATTGATCGTAGAACTGTAGAATAGTTCAAAGATGATCGCCATGAATATAGCAGTTAGAACGTGAGAGAGATGAAGACTTGGTCAAAATTGAAAAAAAAATATTAATAAAAAATGGGGTATGTTTAGTAATTTAAATTAATTTTTTTAAATTAAATATATTTAATAATTGGGGTATGTTTAGAGGAATTTGAGGTATGAATAGTCTCACCCTTAATTTAATAGAACTTTAAGTAAATATTACCCTTTTTTTTATTATAAAAATATTACTTAAAAGATCACGTAAGGCTTGCACAAAGATTGTAAAAGAATCACATGGGAATATCTCTACAAAATAACATTGTTGATATGACGAACTAACACTATCGACGTGGGGCAATTACGCAAGGCTTAGCAGGTCGCCAGGACCCACCAGGATCCTGGAAGAGGCGGAGCTCGCCCACATGGAGGTAACCTACAAGCGGAGCTCGCCCAGAGCTCGCCTTTTATCCCTGGGAAGGTCTCGCCGAGCTCCATCATCGCATAACGTCCGTGGGCCGCACAAGGCACCAGAGCTCGCCCTGGAGCTCGCCCAAACCGCCTAGGCTCATCTCCGAAGCTCACCGACGAGCTCGCCTATCAGTCGAGTAGAACTCCGATGGTGTGCTCTTTTTCCCTCCGTCCGGTTTATCCACAAGGGTGGTTTACGGCGAGGTTTTTAATGAGGCCCATCTGGTCTAAGGCATAGTAGTAGGATGAGGTATGATAAAGGGAGCAGTGTGAGAGACCAAGACGAGGGTAAGGAACCCTCGTCAACACCGGAAGCCACATAGGCTCGTAAGGTGCCGTCTCACACTCGCACGCCTATAAATAAGACCTCTCTTGTACTATTCACACAATGCTCACAATTCTGAAAATCAATACAACCTACGCTGCAATATTTCTCTCTCTAAACTCTCCACTCTCCCTCCTCATATTTTACATCCAAGAACACAAATTCTTGGATTATTGTTTGATAGGATTAACATGATATAAAGCCACATAAACAAACATCGATTAATAAATTCTATCAACAATTTGACGCTAGAGGAAGGGGCTCCCGTGTGTCGTCCTCGAACCTGAAAATTAAGAAATCTTCAAGAACAAAAATTAGGGGTTGTTGAAGATTTGAAGGTGTTCTTGACAAAACTCAAGAACACTTGAAGATACACACACATCTTCATCCCCTGAACAAAGAATCCAGATTTCTGGACAAAAACCCGAATTTTTGGATTTCACAAAATCGGTCCGGAACAAGTTTTCAAACGCGCGCGTGCACACGAATAAACCGAATTTCGGATAATTCGTCACACGCAAGGCTAGACGAAAACTTGCACAGCTCCACCTAAGCTGGACGATAACCATCCAGGCGACCTCCATCACCCCGGCGACCTCCCTCCACTTCGTCGCCCCTCAGCGAGTTACCCCCTCCGAAACCCGAAAATGGCCAACACTCGAGCCGCCAAGGGACAGACCTCCGCAGCTGCGGGAAGGTCTAGAGGGGGCAATCAAAACCAGGTCGAGGTGGAGACCTCACACCAGGTGGTGGAGACATCACAACCGCCTCGCCAGAAAAGCCCCGCAGCTCCGCGACCTCAGCGAACTGCGGCGACCCAGGAAGACTTAGCTCCCGCTCTGAGGGACTTGGTCAGCAATCCTGACGAGCTCCGACGCGCTCCAGCCCCCGAAACCAGGGAGCAGACCAGGCCCACCCAGGGCACCCAAACCAGGGGAGACTACAGCGTACTCCCCACCGAGCAGGAGGCGAGCTCGACACAAGCTCGCCAGCGCAGGGAGAGGACCGGTAAAGCCAAAATGGGGGAGGAGGGTCCCGCTCCTTACACTGGAAGGGAGCCGGCCTACACCGGGGCATCTGACACCCACCAATCTCAAAGGAGGGAAGTCCTCCAAGGCCGCCTGGGCCCGAGGTACGAAGAGAATGAGCGTGCGGCAGCCCCAGCTGCGTCCCAGGGGGACTCTGACCAGCAGCCGCGCAGGTCAGCCCACGAAAGGCTAAGGAGGCCCGCCACTGACCGGCTAGGCCCCCACGGCGGACGCCAATTCCAGCCCGTCACTGAGAGGTCACCCCAGAGTGAGGCACCTCGGGGACGTGCGTCCGCGAGACGCACGACCTTTGAGCACCCTCCGCCGGAGGTAACCCGTGATGACGAGCTGGCCTCACTGAAAAAGGCCGTTGAAATGCTGCAAGTACAGGTAGCAGCTAAGTCTGGCGGACTTGACGCCACGACTCTCCCCACCTCTCCATTGGCACCTGCCATCCTCCGCGCACCGGTCCAGAAGAAAATCCAATTTCCGGTGATGTCCGCGTACGAAGGAGAATTAGACCCAAAAGTCCATCTGGCCAAGTACGCGGATTTCATGATTTCTGTCGGTGCCACAGACTCCACCCAATGCCGAAATTTCCCGCTGACCCTAGGGGACCGAGCTCACCGTTGGTTCTCCTCACTCGCCCCGGGGTCAATCTGCTCATTTGGCCAACTCTCGCGGGAGTTTCTGGCCCACTTCTCTGGGTTTGGATCTTACCTTACCCAGAAGCACCGACTCGCCAACATCCATCAAGGCGAGAATGAAACCGACCAGCAGTACCTGGAAAGGTTCGATAAGATTCTGCTGGAAGGCGAGCCGGTAAGCGACGACACTAAGGTCGTCGCAGCAATGGGAGGACTCAGGAGGGGCACCGACCTCTGGAAGGAAATGCACCTCGCATGTCCCAACACTTATAGCGAATTCCGCCATAAGGCGGGGGTGTATGTGGCTATGCAGGAGGCACTACTGAAAGAAGTTGGTGCCCACGAGGAAAAGAAGCCCTACGGGAAGAAGTCTGGGGGCACCTACAAAGCCCCCCGGAACTTAAAGGCCTTCGGCGAGGGAGACGAGTTCAAAGATAAGCTCAACCAGGTCCTCGCAGTCTCCGTCGACCACGTCTTCACTGCCGTCCAAAGCAAGGCCATGCTGGAGGAGCCAAGGCGGATCCGCCAGGATCGCACGAAACTCAACCCCAACAAATTCTGTGCCTACCATCAGGCCATCGGCCACTTCACCAGCGAGTGCCGCGATCTCCTCAAGCAACTCTGGAAATTTTACGAGGAGGGGAAATTGGCCGAGTTCGTGAAGAAGGCCCCAGCCAAGAGACCAAGGTTCGAGAGGAGGGCCACCTCCGATGACGAAGAGGAGGAGGGGGACCAACCTGGCCCCCATCACAGACGGAGGGCACCTCCCCAACCTCAGCAAAATATGGAGCCGACTCGGGAACTCTTGGTTCTTGAGGAGGAGATCGGAGCCGCGGGAGGCCTCCGGGACGGAGGATTCTCCATATCTAGGAGAAAGAGGAAGGCCGAGATCCGGGCCATAAATCAAGTCCAGGAAGGCAGCTCCGGCCCCAGGTCCGCCTCGCAGCTCGTTGACGAGCTAACATTTTCTTCTGCGGACCTGGAGGGGGTACTGATGCCCCACAACGACTCATTAGTGATAACCGCCGACATCATGAACGTCCGAGTTCACAGGCTGCTTGTAGACACCGGCGCATTCACCAACATTCTCTTCAAATCCACCTTGGATGCCTTGGGTGATTTTGAGTCGTACCTGGAACCTAGCAATGCTAGAATAGTGGGGTTCGGAGAGGCTGTAACCGTCCCCCTAGGTAGTGTTAGGCTGAGCGTCCAACTTGTATCGGCTGAGGATCCCGCAAGGAGACTGACTAGGCTCATAGATTTCCTGGTTGTCGACCAGCAGTCCTCCTACAACGGGTTCCTTGGCCGTCCTTTTATTAATGAATTCAAAGCGGCGTGTTCGACCTACTACTACTGTTTAAAATTTCCAACTCCGAAGGGTTCTGGAACTATAAAAGGTGACCAGAAAAAGGCTCGAGAGTGTTTACTCCAAATCAAAGATAGTCGGGTCAAGAGGTCCGTTACGCAAGTCCACATCCTCGAAGAGGACGCACAAATCAACCAAGGTATTGGACCTGTGCCGATCACACAATCGACACCAATGGAGAACGAGGAAGAAACCCGACTGTTGAAACCTGCGCGGGGATCGGTAGCTGCGCAGGGACAGCAACCTACTCCCATGGAGGTAGTCGATGAGGCACCAGGTGGAGGACCTGCGGGAGGTCAAGAACCAACGCCCATGGACGTTGACCCAATTCCTCGAGTCACCATACTATCCCAAGCTGACAGACCACCGGAAGAGTCCACAGCTGATGAGCTTGCCCAAGCTGAAAGCCAACCCGAAGACCTCGAACCGCGCATAGGCCACGAGCCTGCACGGATATCACATGAGGAGTGGGACGAGCTCATCAACGACCCGAGGTGGAAATGTCAGAAGAGAAAAGCAACCCCCGTGGAGGAGTTGACGGCACTCCCGGTGGACCCGGAAAGGGACTTAGAACTTTTCGTCGGTTCTGAGTTACCCGAACCGTACCGGTCGAGGATGGAGCTATTTTTGATGTCCAACCTGGACGTATTTTCCTGGTCCCATGAAGACATGACGGGGATCCCGTTGGAACATGCTTGCCACAGACTTAACGTAGATCCGACGAAAAGACCCGTACGCCAGAAGCGAAGAAAATATGGACCAGACAAGTACGCAGCTCTAGCAGTTGAGGTGGAAAAGTTGTTAGACAACCAGCTCATCAAGGAGGCTTTGTGTCCGCAGTGGGTCGCGAACCCCGTCCTGGTGAAGAAACACAACGGGACTTGGCGACTCTGCATTGATTTCACGGACCTGAATAAAGCATGCCCGAAGGACAACTTCCCACTACCTCACATTGACCAGCTGGTGGACAGCACTGCAGGCCATGAAATGATGACATTCATGGACGCTTTTGCAGGCTATCATCAGATAGCTCTGCACCCGGAAGATCAGGAACACACGGCGTTCTACACCAACAAGAACATGTACTGCTGGGAAAGAATGTCGTTCGGACTCATCAACGCCGGAGCTACCTACCAAAGATTGGTGAACAAAATGTTTGACCAACACATTGGCGAATCCATGGAGGTGTACGTGGACGACATAGTTGTCAAGAGTTTGAGAAAGGAGGACCACCTGGACCACCTGAAACAAACCTTCGACATACTGCGCCACTACAACATGAAGTTGAACCCCAAAAAGACCAGCTTCGGCGTACACTCTGGGAAGTTCCTGGGGCACCTAGTTAGCCAGCGGGGAATCGAGGTCAACCCGGCACAAGTCCAATGCATAATTGAAATGGGGAGCCCCAACTCCATCCAAAAAATTCAAAGACTAACTGGATGCATGGCGGCCCTTAACAGATTCATCTCCAGGTCCGGCGATAGAAATCGTCCATTTTTCGAGGCGATTAAAGCAAACACACGGAGGTACAAAGAGGCGGCCAAAGCCAACGAGCTCCACCTCAAAAACTACTTCGTCTGGACAAGTGAATGCCAACGAGCCTTCGAAGACATCAAAACATACCTGGCAGACACGCAGATTCTGTCAAAGCCAATACCTGGAGAGAAGCTGTATCTGTACCTAGCCGCGTCGGAGGTGGCCATCAGCTCCGTCCTGGTCCGAGAAGAGGCGAAAACACATCTCCCAGTGTACTACGTGAGCCAAGTCTTACATGAAGCTGAGCTGCGGTACACCCCAACAGAGAAGCTGGCTTATGCACTGGTGATGAGTGTCAGAAAATTGAGGCCTTACTTCTTTGACCATCCGGTGGAGGTGCTGACAACGTTCCCGCTGCGTCAAATACTACAGCGCCCGGACACTGCCGGCCGCCTACTGAAATGGTCACTGGAGATCAGCCAATACGGTATAACCTACGCACCCCGAACAGCGATCAAGGGACAAGCACTGGCCGACTTCATCGTCGAGCTAACTTTCCCACAAGATCCGACGAGGGGGCGTATAGCTCCGTGGCATCTCTACGTGGACGAATCATCGACTAGCATAGCAGCAGGCGCCGGCGTAGTCCTGATCAGCCCCGACAGACAAGTCTTCACCTCCGCAATTCGGTTTGACTTTCGAGCAACCAACAACGAGGCGGAATACGAAGCATTAATAGCAGGACTTAGGTTATCATTAGCTGTGGGGGCGACCAATCTTCAAGTTTTCGGAGATTCCCAGCTAATAATATCCCAAGTCCGGGGGGAATTTGAAGCAAAAGATCAGCAGATGATGATCTACCAGAAGATAGCCGCGCATCTGATCTCGATGTTTACACAAGTTTACATCGATCAAATACCGCAGCTAGAAAACACACAAGCAGATGCTCTAGCCCGGCTAGCTACTAGCAACGGCGAAGCCGAATTCACGGAGGTTGTGATCACCACACTGAAAAACCCCTCGACGTTCGACTACAAAGTAAATCAAACCTCGAGTGGGGGGCAGGAGGATAGTGAAGATAGTGAAGATTGGTGCACCCCAATCCGAAAATATTTAACTGACGGAACAACCCCCGTAGACACCTGGAAAGCTAGCCGGTTAGTAAAGCAAGCTGCCAGGTATACGCTGCTGGATGGCCAACTCTATAAACGTGGATTCTCTCTGCCCCTACTCAAATGCCTAACTAAGAAGCAGGGGTCCGAAGTGTTAGAAGAAATTCACGAAGGGATTTGTGGGAGCCACGCTGGGGGGCAAGCATTGGCATATAAAACGATCAGACAGGGCTACTACTGGCCCACTCTTCGCAAAGATGCCATCAGCTTCGCTCGAAGGTGCCGGAAGTGCCAACTTTTCGCACCTAACATCCACTCCCCAGCCAACCAGCTTAAGTCGGTTTTCAGCCCATGGCCTTTTGTGAAATGGGGTATCGACTTGATCGGCCCATTTCCACCTGGTAGAGGCGGTGTAAAGTTCGCTGTTGTAGCAGTGGACTACTACACTAAGTGGGCTGAGGCCGAAGTTCTCACAACCATAACCCAGGAAAGGATGATCGGCTTCATTTGGAAAAACCTGATCTGCAGGTTTGGACTCCCGCAGTCGGTCATCACTGATAATGGAAGGCAGTTCGACGGACAGAAGTTGAGGGACTTCTGCAGTTTATGGAACATCAAGAAGCACTACTCAACTCCATATCACCCCCAGTCGAACGGCCAAGTCGAGGCGGTAAATAAGATCTTGAAACACATATTAAAGCTCCGCCTCGAGGAAAAGAAAGGAAGCTGGGCAGACGAACTCCCGGAGGTCCTATGGTCTTACAGAACTTCCTATAGGGCCAGTACCGGGGAGACCCCGTTTGCCCTAGCCTTCGGGACTGAAGCCGTGGTCCCGGTAGAGATCCAGAACAAGACTTGGAAGGTGGTAGGGTATGATGAAGAAAAGAATGATGAAGCCTTGGCAATAGAAAAAGATTTGATCGAAGAAACCAGAGCTTCATCAGAAATGAAAAACGCCACCTACAAGCGTAGAGCGGAAAAATATTACAACTCTCTAGTCCGAGACCGAAAGTTCAAGGTCGGCGACCTGGTGTTGAAAAAGAAATTGATGGCCCCACCAAGTGTATTCGGTTCAAATTGGGAAGGACCATTTCGAGTCACTACAGCTTGGCCAAACGGTACCTATGATCTAGAAGACGCAGAGGGCAAAGCTTCATCATACACCTGGAGCTCGGCACACCTAAAGAAGTTCTACCAATAGACTAGAATCCTGTAATACCTGTAATAGACTATTCGAAGGTTTACATCGGGATATAGATGGCAACCGATGTAAATTACGTTGCAATAAAAAAAAAATTCAGAAAAATTCCCAAGTGTTTGGACCTGTGCAGCCCTCCGATCAGGCGAGCTGCACCAGGTCGCCCATTACGCTAGCTCGCCAAGCCCAGCTCGCCCACATGCTCAAAAGTCCGCAATGCGCAAGGACCAAGGTCCCAAACGTTGTAATTAAATAGCTCGAGGGCAAAGGCTAAAGTGCCCAAGGTCGCGAAGGTACCCTTCGTAAAGGGTTGCTAAGCACCTACTGCCATAAGTTAGAAAAATTCGCGAAAAAGACAAAAACGTCTAAGGCAAGGTTCATGAAACCCAATGGCCCAACGTGAATCAATCGAAGTGCAATTCGCGGCCCTAAGTGGCATAAGACGAAGAATACACACTCTTAAAACAGAGGTATAATTCGTAGTCGAAAGTGACGTAAAACGAACGATTCGCTTCTCAAAGTAGAATAAGACGAACAATCATGTACCAGAAAAATAAACAAGAACGAGCTATTCAAGAAATTATAACGTAAAGGCACAAAGACGTAAATAATAAGAGTTAGACAAAAAA
>JAPKLY010000103.1:1107002-1184217 GCA_026898435.1 Prunella vulgaris
TAATAAGAGTTAGACAAAAAATGTTCGACTTATATTCAAAAGATACTTAAGAAATTTTCAAGTCCAAAATATACTTGAAAAAATCCTAAGTATGAGTAGCAATGCTGGCCACAAAGGCCGACCAGCTAGCCATCTTTGAACTACAAAAAGCCCCTTCTGGGCGAGCTGCATATGCTGGGCGAGCTAAGTCTACTTCAACAAAAAAGTGAAGACTACAAAAATAGAGCTCCTTCTAGGCGAGCTATGGAGTCTGACGACCTACTACAACTTGGGAAATAAAAAGCTAATCTAAGAATACGGTAAAAAGCCTATGTATCGGGGGCATCAGCAGTGGCAGGGGCGACCTGGGCACCGGGAAGGGTGAGTTCGGCCTCTGTGGTGATATTACCAGTCAGCCCACTGGCATCGAACTCGCCCAAATCAAGCATGGCATCCCCACATGCCTCCCGAAGTTGCTCCCCAGTGGGCGGAGTCTGCTCCTCGTGGTTGGCGACCTCTGGTTCATCCAGATTCAGTTCCGGCACTGGGATAGTATTAATGATCTTGAACCGAGCCGGAACAAAATCCAATGGAATTCCAAGTGCGGGGAGGTCGCCAATATCCAGCTCGGCGTCATCAGGGAAGGGGACCCTATCCAAGCACTCCTTGAACTCGCCCACTATGGCCTTCACCTCGTCATCATGGTGAGCTCGCGCCCACCAGAGGGCCCTCAGGACCTCGGCATAACACTGCACGAAGCCCCGATCCGAGGCCTCGGCTTTCGCAGCTACCAAATCGGCCGAAGTGACAGCACTGCTACGTAGTTCAGTGACCTCAAGTGCCTTCGCCTCCAATTCGGCCCTTTGCCTCTCGCACTCGGCGTTAGAGCTCTTCACCAGGCCCCGCTGCAGTGCGAGGTCTTTCTTCGTGATCTGGTGGCTGTCGACCTCCAAGGCGAGCTGGGCAGCGAACTCTTCTTCCTTCGCTTTCATTCTCGCCTCAGCCTCCTGTTCGAGCCGGGCGAGCCGGCGTTGGGCGGCCTCAAGTTGCTCGAGGGCGCTCTGCTCGGCGGCCAACGAGGCCGCTGCCCTCTCTTCGACGAGCTGCGCCAGTTTCTTCGCCTTGTCGGCTGACTCCGCCAACGCCAGCATTCGTTTGTTCCTATCAGAACTACCCGCCTCCAGCTCGTCAAGCTGCTCGAGAGCCTTCTGGTTGGCAAGCACCACCCTGCTCGCGTAGTTGGTCGAGAGAAGAAGATTCTCTCTCAAATCTTGGCTATTGACACCCGCCACCAGCGGAGTCGTCCAGTGCCTCGGCATCTCGCTCACAGCATTCCGGGCTATGCCCGGAGGGAGATTCCGCATCGATGTGAGAGAACGAGATCGCTCAAAGGCATGCAGAGCCTCGTGGCGGTTAGGGAAGGCAATTGGGGCATAACTGCGAGATCAAAACAGATGGAAAATGTTAGAAAAATAAAACAATGACGAGCAAAAGGGAGTCAATTGGGCGAGCTACTTACTGAGCTCGGTTAGGGTCCCAGCCAAGCAGTGTGTCATCGGTGGTTTGCACGCCGAATGGAGAGGGCGAGGGGGGCGAACTTCGTATGGGCGTGACCGCCAACGGGGCGGTGGATTGAACAGATCCCCCCTGGCCCGACCTCGCCGAGATCCTCTCAGCCCGGTTAGACTCCTCATCGACCAGGCCCGTATACCTAGTCCTCTTACGAGCCTGGATGTTCTCCTCACCGGCTCGGGACCCATCACCCCGTTGGGGTCCTTTCTTTCCTCGACCCCGCTCTGAGGGGGCAATAGCTCGCCCGACACCTCGGCCGACCCTGGCGACCTCCGGAGCCTTGGATTTTTCGGGAGCTTTCTCCTTCTGGGCTCCCGACCCGCCTGCCTCGCCCCTTTTTTAGGCGAGCTCCGCCTTCTTGCTCGCCTCCAGTGCGAGCACGGACGGCGGGGCTAGTCTGTTGGGGCGAGGTGGGCCCATCTCGTATCGCTCCTTCACAGTTTGGTAGGCCTCGGGGACCTCGGCGATCGGGATAGCGACAAAGCTACCACCTGCACAAAAAATCACAAGTATCAGCACAATGAGCGAGATACCCCATAGGCGAGCTGCAAAGAGTTGAACCTGGAAGCTCGGGGCCTTGGATGTCAAGGTGGTGCGGCAGTGTGAGGAGCCCAGCGAGCCGCAGGCAATGGTGCGCGCACAGGTGGGCGACCTGTCTATCCTTCTCGCTCCTCAAATAGCAAATGGCGCGCACCACGTCGAACTGCTCCGACACTTTAGGCCTACCCCGGCTGGATTTGTGTCGCTTCGGAACTGCAAAAGGAAAGGAAATTAGAATTAGTATATCTAATTCAACCCACGCACACCGAAATAAGCGACCTACTGCTGGCTTCCCCATATCCCTCGGGAGTGGGGATACGGTCACCTCGCCCATGATACGTGCTGGAGGCTCGCCAGTCACCTCCTATGAAGAAAAATTGTTTCTTCCATTCACGGATTTTATTGGGCAGGTCCCCCAGAAATTTCTCCCCCGGACGTGCCTTCAGATAATAATATCCTGCGCCGTCCTGTGTCCGTTTGGTCACGGCGAAAACCTCGCCCAAGTCTGCCGAGGTCGTCGCATTCTCGTAACCCTCCAGCCCAAAAACGGACAGGGCGGCGAGAAGGTTGCTCCACGCGTTCGGTGTGAGTTGGGTGATGGCCAGATTATTGTCTGCTAGATATTGGCCAATAATCGGATGCAATGGCAACGAAAGCCCGGCCCTCAGAACATCTACATTCAGGGCGGTCATCCCCTCAGGAGGTGCGTCAGCCCGCTCATCCTTCATTGGAGCGTACATAAAGATGTCCAGGGGGATGCGATACTCCCTGCGTATGACTGGCAGGTCGCATTCATCAATTAGGCTCACCACCTCGCCGGCTTTGAACTCGGAGGGGGCAACTTCTTCCAGGTCGGCGAGGTCTGGGCGAGGTACCCTATTCGGGCAAGGGAAGCTCGTCGCATACTCGGCAATGTACTCATTCCAGTCAAACGGGTGAACCACCTGGGTGGGGACCTGGTACTCTACCAACTGGGGTTCCGGGAAACCGATACGGCGGAACCATTCGAGAGTAACTTCTTCCAGGTCGCCACCCTCCTCGCCGACCTCGGCACCACCCTCATCAACTTCCTCGGGACCTTCATTGCCGCTAGCAACTCTTTCCTCTTGGGCGACCTCGCCACCCTCCTCCCATACCTCGCGGCACACGGAACTGGAGGCTCCTTCCTCCGGGTCGGGACATAGCTCGCTGGGCAGTTCGCTGCGTGGCTCGCCGGACACCTGGCGAGCTACCGAGGTCGCCTCGGAGCTGGAGCCGATTTCCACATACGAAACCCGGGGTGGCTCATCCTCAGTCATTGGCCGTTTGTCAGGATTTCGGCCAGATAGGGTTCTACTTGAAGAGCGTGTCGACATGGTCTCAGAAAGTTCAAAAGTCCCGAAGTCCAAAATCCAATAGTCGAGGGTCAGGGAGATTCAAAGGTTCTCGGCACAATCCACGGTCCGAAATACCGTAATGACGAGGAACCAGCAGAAGAATCAAATAAAAGATAGAAGAGAAGGGAAAGAAGATCGAATCCTACCTTGAAGAGCCTTTGAAAATCCGTCGAGCACAAGAAAAATCGGTCGCCGGGAAAGCTCTGGAATTCGAAATGCAAAAAGTGAAGAAATGAATCCACCTCACCCTATTTATAGACGTCGGGGCGAGGTGCAATATTCGCGAAATGCAAGGGCCTGTCTGCAAAAATTCAAAAGATAGCATTATTGTGGGCGGGAACCGAGGCCTCAAAAGGCGTGCATGACCCCTGGATTCCCGCACCACGTCGGCCAGAAGCAACCACCTGGGTTGAGTTCGCTTGTCAACCCAACAATCGTCCATAGGTAGTTCGCCATGTTTTAAGTTTTCCAGCTCGCTTGCACATTCGACAAGGTCATGGTGCATGCGAGCTGGGGGGCAAATGTTGATATGGCGAACTAACACTATCGACGTGGGGCAATTACGCAAGGCTTAGCAGGTCGCCAGGACCCACCAGGATCCTGGAAGAGGCGGAGCTCGCCCACATGGAGGTAACCTACAAGCGGAGCTTGCCCAGAGCTCGCCTTTTATCCCTGGGAAGGTCTCGCCGAGCTCCATCATCGCATAACGTCCGTGGGCCGCACAAGGCACCAGAGCTCGCCCTGGAGCTCGCCCAAACCGCCTAGGCTCATCTCCGAAGCTCACCGACGAGCTCGCCTATCAGTCGAGTAGAACTCCGATGGTGTGCTCTTTTTCCCTCCGTCCGGTTTATCCACAAGGGTGGTTTACGGCGAGGTTTTTAATGAGGCCCATCTGGTCTAAGGCATAGTAGTAGGATGAGGTATGATAAAGGGAGCAGTGTGAGAGACCAAGACGAGGGTAAGGAACCCTCGTCAACACCGGAAGCCACATAGGCTCGTAAGGTGCCGTCTCACACTCGCACGCCTATAAATAAGACTTCTCTTGTACTATTCACACAATGCTCACAATTCTGAAAATCAATACAACCTACGCTGCAATATTTCTCTCTCTAAACTCTCCACTCTTCCTCCTCATATTTTACATCCAAGAACACAAATTCTTGGATTATTGTTTGATAGGATTAACATGATATAAAGCCACATAAACAAACATCGATTAATAAATTCTATCAACAAACATAAATATATATTGAATATTTAAAATGTAAATTTGAAAGTGATATATTATTAAAATTTCCTAAAGAAAAAAGGGTACTTAAAAGAGTCATGCTTGACCCAATAAAGCCAATTAAATATTATGTGCTTCAACCGAAATTTGGGAGAACGAAAATTTCCTTTGGCCCAAATTAAATGCATCTACTTAAGTAGAGACATTGTGTTTGCTTTAAAATGATAAATAATTTTACTCCACTGAAATTTATATATTTTTATTTACTTGGACGTTTCTCATTAATTTATATATTATTAAAAAATATTAATTTATTATAAATTTATAAAACTATATATATATTTACCTATATGCCACTATTTTATATATAAATTTCTTTTTTAAATATGACATCCAAGTAATATACAATTTTTTATAAAAATATATCTTTTAAAACAAATACACCCTAAAAATATTTTAAAATGATGCTTAAAATGATGCAAATATCTTTCTCTCTATATTTTGAAACGATGCACATATACTCTCCCTCCAAATAAAAAAGTGATGCACCCACTCATAAAAACTTCAACAATCATTCATTACCCTCACTAACCCATCAATGCTATCATTAAGTTGCCACTAAAGGGGAATATTAGTTTTTTTAAAATAAAGGGAATTAATCAAATTCTTTATAAAAAAAAAAAAAAAGAACAATTTTTTAAAAAATCAATTCTCAAAAATATTTTTTTCTCTAAATAATATTTCCCAAAAATTCGAGATTTTTTTTTTTAAAGAGAAGGCATAATTCGTATAAAAAAATTGAACAAATTTTTCGAAATGTGACGTGATTTTCGGAAAAAAATGGAAATTGTGCATTTATTCATTAGGGATAATTCTATATAAATACACCACCTTTTACTCAATTTTTAATTTAATCATGAGCTTCACGATTATTGTAAAAAATCTCAACCTTTTAAAAAGTTTCAATTCGATACACTTTTCTTTTCGGCCAGCAACTGATGATGTGTCTCGCCGGAGCCCGTGAAATATTGTCACACTGGCGTATACGTGTGAAATACTTTTTTGGTTAATTCTATATAAATACACCACCTTTTACTCAACTTTCAATTTAATCATGAGTTCACGATTATTATAAAATATCCAAACCTTTTAAAAAGTTTCAATTCGATACACTTTTTTTTCCGGCCAGCAACTGATGACGTGTCTCGCCGGAGCGCGTAAAATGTTGTCACGCTGGCGTACACGTGTGAAATTACTTTTTTATATTTTATTTTTTCCACATTATATATTATATATAAAAAATAATAAAATTTTATATTAAAAAATATTTTTTGAATGAGATACTATGGAAAAAAATATTTTCCACCATATTCAAGAGGAACTTGAAAAAACTGTATTAATGGTACCGAATATCACCACTTAATTCTATATAAATACACCACCTTTTATGGTTTTGATATTCGGTACCATTAACACAGTTTTTTCAAGTCCCTCTTAAATATGGTGAAAAACATTTTTTTCCAAAGTATTTCTAATTCAAAAAATATTTTTTAATATAAAATTTTGTTATTTTTTATATATATAATATATGATGTGAAAAAAATATATATAAAAAAGTAATTTCACACGTGTATGCCAGCGTGACAACATTTCACGCACTCCGGCGAGACATGTCATCACTTGCTGGCCGGAAAAAAAAAGTGTATCAAATTGAAATTCTTTAAAAGGTTGAGATTTTTTATAATAATCGTGAACTCGGGAATAAATTGAAAGTTGAGTAAAAGATGGCGTATTTATATAGAATTAACCAAAAAAGTATTTCACACGTGTACGCCAGCGTGACAACATTTCACACGCTCCAGCGAGACACGTGATCAGTTGCTGGCCGGAAAAAAAATTGTGTATTGAATTGAAACTTTTTAAAAGGTTGGAATTTTTTACAATAATCGTGAAACTTATGATTAAATTGAAAGTTGAGTAAAATGTGGTGTATTTATATAGAATTAACCCTTTTCATTAAACCAAATTCAAAAAAATATGAGGAAAAAAAAAGAAAATGAAAACCTGTTTTTTATGGCTGTAGAATTGTAGGCGACTCACGGCGATGGGAGTGGGGGTTGAGCAGCTGGGGGAGAAAAATAGAAAGAAGAGGAAATATATGTGTAATCTTCTTGTGTGTGTATTATCAACAATAAGGGTGCATATAACTGGGCGATTTCATTGCTCTTTAAAGCCCATTATGAGTGAAGAGCCCTAACAGAACTATGGCACAATAAGGGCCCATGTTATTTCCATTAGTGTTTTTTGTAAAGAATATCTATAGTTTTGTAAATTTAAAAAAAAAATCAAAAGTTTTTTTTTTGAAAATAAGCATAAAAATTGAAAAAAAATTAGAATATTATGTATTTGATTTTGTTCAAAAAAATTATTTGAAATACTGAAATAATTTTAATATTTTTTCTGAAAAAAAAAAAATATTTATTGAATAGTGTCTTTACCAAAATGTTAGTGTAAATAACGTATTCTAAATATCCTTATATTTCTTTGTCGACTAAAGCCCAAATTTGAATAGGATGAAGCAGAACTGTGAGTCTGTGACCCACTACTACTAATCCTACAGTTTACGTTTCCAATTTTGGGACAAATCCTTACTCCACCGCCAACGAACATCAATCACGTTTGTTGGGTTGAGTCAGTTGGTATTCGTAATTTGGTTACACCTTAAAGCTCACTTTTTCTAATTTTAGGATGTAGTTGGTAGTCGTCATATATAAGATATTGTGCTTCTCCTATCAATGTATGATCGACTAAAATCGTGAATGAGAGTTGAGAAGCTTTAGTAGAGGTGTGCAATCCTACACGAGGGATTTTGGTGCCTATCAATTCTCATCGATTTTGTGTCCACCAGACAGGTGGCCTGAGCCCTAGTCTGTAAACTGAATCGTGAGTCGAGAGAGAAGGCGAGTGACCCAACAGTGGTATCAGAGTCACGGATTGCCTTCTTCGACTCTTTTTGGGGTTAGATCGGATCAAGTTCGTGAGTGCATCCTCTGCCATCTGTGGTGCTGCGCCACTGCCGGATTTGGATTGCTCCTTTGTGTGGCATCCTACCATCGTGTGCCCAGCCAGATCGACCCGTTGGATCGTGAAGACCAAAACACCTGCTGGTGAACCGATTGCCGCGGTTTTAGCTGCTGGGTTTACTTGCTGTAGTTTCTTAGGAAAATTATGTGCTTGTTATTCTTGCTTTGTGGTCAATTATCTTTTGTCATGTGTGGTGCTTTCGCTGAGTGTTAATTCTGATTTTTTGCATCTTTTTATTTGCAAAAGCTTTTCCTGCGTGATTTTGTGAAATGACTTCTCATGCTCACATGATTGTTGTGGTTAGGGATGGCAATGGGATGGGTGCAAACCCGGACCTGCCACAAACCCGCCCCGTACGGGCCGGGTAAAAACCAGGTCAAACGGGTCGCGAGGCGGGTTTGGACCCGTTTGACCAAAACCCGCCAGGTTTGGGATGGGTCTTGGTATTAGGTGGACCCGCCCCGAACCCGCCCCGTATATATATATAAATATATTAATTAAATATATATAGTTAAATAAATATATTATATTATATATGTATAATTAAATATATAAAAATTAAGCTATTAATTAACATATTCATTAAATTATTAGATTAGATATGTGCATAAAGTCATGAGCAAAAATTGTACAAATTAGAGTTTATAATATTTTATTATTATTTTAATTTCAATGAACAACATATGTGTGATTTAAATATTTAGATTTAATAAGTTGAAACTTAAAGTGGATTATTTTGCATATTTATTGTTGTTTGAATCATTCATATTCATATTGATGTTATATTTTAAAATTTATTATATTTTGTGTAATACATTTGCTATGTATGATAAAAATAAAATAAAATAAAAATAGGCGGGTCGGGGCGGGTAAAACCCGCCAGGTTCGTGGGACGGGGCGGGGCGGGTCTCGGGTCCTAAAAATTCTTGGCAGGGCGGGTCCTGTGACAAGCCAAACCCGTCTCAGACCCGCCCCGTTGTCATCCCTAGTTGTGGGCCCCCCTTAATAGCAAAGCTGATTTCAGTATTTGGAAACAAAAAATGTATGCATGTTAGGAGGAGGAATGTAGATAAGCATGCTAGAAAGTCTAAGGTTAAAAGGTGTTGTAATTGTGGTGACACCGATCACATGATTGGGGAGTGCACTAAACCTAACAAAAATCAAAAGGATGAGTGTGCTAATGTGGCTTCTAGTGTGGAGCAATTTGGTGATGTGTATTAAACTCTTTGTGGCTTGTTTTATTTGCCTTTGTGGCTTGTCTTGTTTGCCTTTGTGGCTTGTATGCCTTTGTGGTTTGTTTTGCCTTTGTGGCTTGTATGCCTTTGTGGTTTGTTTGCCTTTGTGACTTATATACATTTGTGGTTTTGTTTTGTCTTGGTGGCTTAGAGTCTTTGTGTCTCTGTTGTTTTGTGTTTCAATCTTTGTGATTTTTTGTTTGACTTTGTGTCGTAGTTGCACTCAGTGGGGTGGAGCAATGTCCTTTGTCGTATTTGAGTCTTTGTGAACTCTATTTTTGTTGACTTTGTGTCGTAGTTGCTCTTAGTGGGGTAGAACAATGATTTTTGTGGTATTTGAGTCTTGTGAACTCTTTTTAATTGACTTTGTGTCTTGGTTGTTCCTTTTGTGGTGGAGCATTGGTCTTTGTGACTAGGTTTGTGTGATTTGAATCTTTGTGATTCTTATATTTGTGGTTTCATGTTTTATTGCTTTGTTTCAATTGCATAATGGTGTGTGACTTTGTGTCTTCTATATGTGGTTACCTGGACTAACTTTGTGTTTTTTGCAGGTTTTGTGTACTAACTTTGTGTTTGTGCAGGTGTTGGTACGCCTTTGTGTGTGTGCTTGTGTGTGCATGTGTGTGTGGGATGATGATGAAAACCCGTGGATTCCGATGTTGAAGGAAATGGCAAAAAATGTGGAGAATGTTGGGCTTGAACCCACTTAGTTTTGGCCCATTTGGTTAAACATTAAGCTCACTTTCTCTAACCCTAGGGTGTTGTTGGTAGCCACCATATATAAGCTATTGTGCTTCTCCTCTCAATGTGTGATCGGCCGAAATCGTGAGTGAGAGTTCAGAAGCTTTTGGTGCCTATCAATTCACGAAAATGGCAACCCTACATCAGGGATTTTGGTGCTTATCAATTCTCATCGATTTTGTGTCCACCAAACGGGTAGCCTGAGCCCTAGTCCATAAACCAAACAGTGAGTCGAGAGAGAAGACAGGTGACCCAACAACATTTACTTCTTTGAATTAGATTTGAACACAACGAAAACCAAATTGCTACTGCTCGGCTGGCTCGACAACCTGAGGTTAAGTATAAATTTGATTTAAAATATGCAGACCTAAAAAAAGGTTTTGTTTGGATGAGTGGATTTGAAAATGAATAGATTTAAGAAAAAAATAGCACATGTAAGAAGACATATATTTCAAATCACGAATTGTAAAGAGATGGAAGAGAAGGAAAAATGTAAAGGAATTATAGAAATGGAAATGAGTAGAGGGTGGATTTTAAATGCCATGATTTTGATGAGAATTTATAATTCCCCCATTTTAAACATAACTCAAATCTATGTTTTTGTAAATTTCATTTAACTTAATTAGAGGGAGTGCTTATTTGTGTGTGAAATCCACGAATTTCAAATTCACCCATCAAAACGGAACCTTAGCTATTTTAGCTCGATAGGCCATGAGCAGCCCATATAGTCAATTTATTTTTTTACCGTTAAAAATTAAAATTAAATTAAATTATATATAATGCATAATAGAGAATAAATAACATTAAACACGCAATAAGCTTTCAAAACTTAAGTGCTTTTGGATTGTTAGGTATTTATAATTTAACCATTATATTTGTAATTTTATTGAATTTTATTTATTTGTCTTTTAAAAAAAAAAATTATTTAACGTCTATACAAATGTACAAGAAACGAATGAGTTACACTTGTCAAAATAGGATAATAATATTGTAATTGATTATGATTTATATATTGAGTAGTTTGAAACATTAATACTTGTATATTGTTGTATATTTTTTTTTCGTTTTAGACTTTAAAGTTATGTATTATTTTTAATTCTATTAAAACTTTAAACTCGAAAATGATCACATGGTCACCAATATATACAAGCTTATATATCCACTACGAATGTGATAATGATATATAAGCAAATTCAACCAATCAATTAAAATAATAGTGGACTTCCTAATTATGTGAATTATCACATTGGTGGTGACATATATACATATTTGTACTCATTGGTGGACATGTAACCATTTACATTCTAAACTTATTTGGTATAATGATCCTTATTTATTTTTGAAATTATGTTTTCTAAGTGTTTTTTTTTTCTATTTTATAGTTTTCTAAATAACAAGAAATAATATATATATGTGTGAATTGCGGAAGTGTGTTGTATTGTATTTATAGTATTTTTTTTTCTCATCATTCTTTAAAAAAATTATGATGGGTTAGACTGATCAATTAGATCGTGGCCTAGATAGAATTGGATTGAACTCTATTTTGTAGGCTCGATTTAAAAATGGACTAGCCCAACTCAATCCATGAACATAACTTAGTTCGATGGACTGACAGATCTGAATTAGGTGGTCGAATTTTTCAGTTCTACAAATTGTGTCGTTAATTTTTTTTTTTCAAATGAAATATTAATCCATATACTATATCTTGTTGAATCCAGGTGAATTTGATCTCATTTAAAAATTAAATTTTAAAAATGTATAAAATTAATTCATTTATATTTTTTCTTGGATGGAATTGCTAATCTCTACCATTTTGAGGAGCAGACTTTTGGCATGGTTGGAATTTAAAATCTAAGCTTGAGCTAAAAACTCAAGTATCATGATGTTAGTTTATTTATATTAATCATCCATATATTATCGAGTATTTGATTATATATATGTCCAATTTTTTCAAGAAAAAAAAAATACTCCAACAAAAGTGTTTTCTTAAAGGAAATTCAACCGAATTGTTAAGTTTGCATTTACATGAAAATGGGGAATGTATTACTTTTACTTATATAATAATAATACGACTCTCGTATTTAGTAATACATTACTGATAAAATTAAAGATTATACAAGGATTAATTTTATAATATGTGGTTCAACTTTTCTGGTGTTATTTATTCCATGTGTATAAGTTTATTATTCATATTTATAATAATAATTCACGAGCCGAACCGACGTTTATAATTACAGCTACAGGCTTTGTTTGGACTTGACTACAACTTGGCAAGTTGTTGCTGCTTCCATCCTGTTTATTACGTGTCTCATTAGAAGCCATCTTCTCTATATTAAAAGTGATTTTTTTTTTCTTTCAAAAAGATATTATAAATATCACAAAATTTTATAGTATAATATTCATATTTTTAAATATACTATTTCTTCGGGCCCACTATAAATTGCTCATTTTGTCATTTTCGTCCGTCCCACTACATGTTCATTTGCTTTTTTAACTTTATGTACTATATTAATATTTTTATACATTCTTTAATACTCGTGCCAAAAAATAATGGGTGATTTATAAAGCAAAACTTTATTAAGGTTGGGCATAACTGATACCCATATAATAAATTATAGGTTACAGAAATCCAAAATTTTTGTAGGGTTTATGAATCACTCTTTGAGTGAGAATAATTTGGTAAATTTATTAAAATATGGATGATTTCAGATTGGTTTATCAAAATGGGGTGAAAATGGTTTTATTTAACAATATGAAGTCAGTCGGGTCTGGTCCAGTCGGTAAAGACACCGACTGGAAACATGTCTGCACACTTTATTTGATTGCAGGAGTGAATTTTGTACGCGTGTCCAGTCGGTTTTGGTAGAACCGACTGGAAGAGGCATCATCATTTCAGTGGTAAGTACCATAATGGGCAGCCTTCACTTTTTACCTATGAATGTGGAATTGTGGATGATATGATTAGACAGATAACAATTCATTATGTGAGAGAAAGGAAGAGAGATGGGAAATCAGAGAGAAAAGGAGAGAGATGGAAAATCTATTTGTAAAGAGAGAGAAAGGGAGTATGTGGAGTTTGGATTCTCTTCATTTTTTGTGTGTAAATTTCTCCTGAACATAGGAGGTTACAGTTGAAAGATAGTGGAAGAATGCGGTTTCCATTTTTAATACTCCCTCCGTCCCATAATTATTTTCACACTTTCCTTTTTCGTCCATCCCACAATTATTTTCACACCCTATAAATGAAAATTATTACTTTAACTTTATTCTCACAATCCAACTAATCTCATTATTTTAATAATATAATTTTACACAACACTCTACTTTTCTTAAAAGTTGTGCCATCCCAGGGGTGAAAACACCTCTGGGACGGAGGGAGTAGTAATTATTTGCATATTATTAGTAAACAACTTTTTTTTTTTAAAGTTACATTTGACTTTTTAGTAAACTTTATCACTTTTACATAAAAGTTAATATTATGGCTTATCAAATAATAATAAATAAGTATACTTTTTATAGTAAAATAACAAAATATTATGAGAAATTATTTCGAAACTAGTAATATTATTTTTGTGTATATAATTTCATTATTACTACCATACATATATACTATTATTGTTTATAAATTATATAAATATTGAATTATTATAAATATATTTAAATAAATATGTATATATCTAATGTTAATATTTGAAAATTTAATTTACAAGAAATCTACACTAAAAAATTTCAGTATAAACTCCATTCTAATTTTAAATCTATTTCTTAAAATGTAGTACCCATATCTAGCATATTACAATAAGTTTGAATTTGTCAATTTATAATATGAGTTTGAATATGTCAATTTTTAAAGATTGAGTTGATTTTATTTAATATTTGTTAAAGATTTTATTGATTTATTTTAATTTTGTTTTAGGTTTTACTCTCTTTTTTTAATTTTTTTTAATTATTTAATTTTTTATCTAATTTTTTTAATAAAATTGATTTTCTATTGTTTGATTATTTAAGTATTTATCTAAAATTCTTTTAGTTTTTATTTACTATTTTATATGTAACTTTAATATTTATTTTATAAATTGACAGATTCAAATTTAAAGAATTAATTTTAAAATATGTTCCTAAAACCACATTCGGTCAATTTATTTGTGTAGTTAATATTTGATTGGTCAAATAAATTGAATATATATAAATTTACATAAAAAAAAAAAAATTTCATATGTACAGTTAAAGATATAATTAATTATATAATTAACCTTTTGCATGCATGATTTGATTTCTTCTTCTTTTATTTTATATTGAAATTTTAAAATTCAAATACTGAATTAACAAATTAACCTAGTCAATTAATAAAATAAAAGAATACATTGATGAATAGTTTTTTTTTTCTTAAAACAAATAATAGATAAATAAAGTGGATAAAAATTTACAACCCTACATTTTCTTCTTCATCTCAGAAAGAAATGGTGCTTGTAATGCTATGTGGAGAAAGAAATGGAGTTTGTAATGCTATACAAGAAATCATGCGTGCATGTGTATATATGAAGTAGTATATATATATAGGAGCCTGTGAATTATTGCATTACAAACAAAAAATACACTTGCCCTATCTGATTCCACATTTCCCAAGTTTTGTCCCAGGTTCCTGTAATACCGACTGGAGCGCGCTTCACGATACCCATCCTTTGAGGCACGGGAGCTTTACACGTCACCAGTCGGTATCCAGGATACCGACTGGTTTTATAATCATAAAACCCCCAATTCTTCCCCTATTTTGATAAATCAATTTGAAAACATCAACAATTAAATAAATTTGCCGAATAATTTCATCCTTTAAATATACTAATAACTTATACTTATTGATATTGTTAAAATTTTAAACTGAAATTACAAAATACTCCATTCGTCCCAAATTTATTCTCACTTTCCATTTTCGTCCGTCCCCCAAATTTATTCTCATTTCTCTTTTAGAAAATATCATTTTATTATCACACTCACAAATAATCACTTTATTCTCTAGTGTACCCCACAATTATTCCATTTTATCCTCATTTTATCTATTTTATCTCACTTTTTTTAAAAATCCGTGTTCATACAAATGAGAATAAATTTGGGTGATGGAGGACTAAAATAATCATTTCCCTAGAATTCTATATAATAATTGTTACCCTTTCCAACCATAAATCAGGACTGAGGAGAGAGTTGGATGGAAAAGAGGTCCATCACGTCCAATTAATGGAGGATATGAGAGTGAAAGAAAAATAATGACAGAAACATGATTGGATGATATATCAACATTATAATTAACGTTGAGAAATTTGTACAACTATCCACATGATTTTTTAATTGGTCATATAAGAGATATTTTTTTAATACTAGTGAGATTTTTGATGACATACGATAAAAACTTATTATTGATAACCAGTCAATTCGTTCAAAACTATAACATAGAGATTATTTTTAAAACAATCAGAACCATTTAAAATAATAATAATAATAATAATAATAGAAAATAAGTAGATTTAGCAAATAAATATTTAATGAATTAATTATAGATATATATTACTAATCTTTTAAGACATTTAGTTTTCAAATTATATACTATATCGCATTTTTATGGTATCTATTTGTTGTGGTTGCTTATGTTGCTATTAATATTTGCACATTGAACACAACATGAAAATTCGACATTTCCTCTTAAAATTATTTTTTGTTGTCATAACTTTTATTGTTATTGACGGTAGGTTAACGATCTAAATCATTCTCTAAAGTTTTAAAAGATTCTACTAAGTGCAAAATATAAAAGAAAAAAAAATTAATAAGTGATTATATATCATGCGAGAGATAACTACCTGATTGACTAACAATTACGAATGTTGGCACACACCAGTTATTCAAACTTCAAAAGACAAAAAGGGTAGTTATTTGGAAGATTTTATATCTTTCTCAATGAATCTACGAGGGATATTGCACTTTCACTGTTCACATTTACCCTATAAATAGAGGACTACATCTTTATCAGTTGATAAAGAACAATCAAGTATTAATTATTGAGTGTTTAGTACATTCAAATTGATAGATCATTGTTTCCCCATTTAGGTTACCTTATTATTATAATTATTTCGAGTAGCAATAGATGTATTTAGAGTGTTAATAGATAATATTTCTTTTAACATCTAGATGAACTCAGACGTTGTATTTTATACATATAGCCATTTAGATTTGATAGGGTGCATATTAAATACTATTTGTATTCATTATATTAGTGGATTTTTACAACTGATGTCATAAACTTTATATAGTCTATAAAAAGTTTTACTCATTTGCAAATCATGTATTAATCGTCCGCTGTATAAATATTACAGTGAAGTTGCCAACATTTTGAGTAACACTACTATGTTTATTTATTTTTTACAAATTGACGCACACTTTCAATGTTTTTTAATCAATTATACGAATAAATTATACTACCTCCGTCCCGGAACTACTTTCATAGTAGTTTCGGGCACGCGAACTAAGGAAAAGTAAATATGTGAGTGTAAAGTTAAATAATAAAATAAGAAAAAGTGTATTTTGTTGACTTTTGTGAGAGAGAAAAGTTTTCTTTTTTGGTGTGTGAAAGAAGAGTTGGGACGTCCAAATAAGGAAAATGTGAAAGTAGTTTTGGGACGGAGGGAGTATAATTTACTGAACTACTCCCTCTGTCCCACAGGAATTTGCACACTTTCCTTATTAGGACGTCCCACACAAATTTGCACACTACTAAAAAAGGAAATATTGATTTACGTGCACACTCACAAACATATACACATATTTACCCATATTTCACTACTTTATATATAAAACACATTTTCCTTAAAAAAAATGTGTCGTCCTGTAGGGTGCAAATTCCAAAGGGACGGAGGGAGTATTTAATATTAATTATTGTATATAAATAAGGTTTGGTTCTAATGTCAGTATGATAAGATTTCATTATTTTGATCTACTAAATCATTTGGGGTGCATAAATACAAATAATATTAATTAAAAAATTAGTGCACTTTGTGGGCATGCACCAAATGCTATGAAAAGAATTTATTTTATCTAAAAATTTAAATTTTTAAAAAAGTGTGAAATTAATTTATTTATATTTTTTTTTTCATAAAAATTTCATTTCATTAATAACTTAAAGTTATAGAAAAGTGTAAAATTTATTTATTTATATTAATTTCTGACTCATTCTCACCCAACTATCATGAAACTTGAAAGAAATGCTCATACATTTTAGATGAGTGTGTTTAGTTTAGGGATTATTACATTTGAGTGCATAATTTTGCCCTCACTTTAAAATTAGTTTATGAATTCAAATCATTTACAGTTTGGTTCATTTCCCCTTCTTTTTAAACCACGACTCGGAGAGAGAAGAGAAAAAAAAAGAGAAGGAAAGAGAGAAAAGAGAGAGAAGACCAACGGGGCGGATGGCGACGGACGACGACGATCGAATTGAAACAGCGAACGGAGCAGAGCATCGTGAGGGTGCGACTGACGAGGAACAGGGGAGGTGTGGTGGTGTTCCCTGAGGTGTTGGCGCTGGGAGACGGCTTCACGCGGGGAGGAAGAACGACGACCGGAGTGGCTTCAGGCGGCAGCGACGGTTCGCGGAGGGGAAGGATGGCAACAGCTCGCAGCTTCAGGTGATGTTTTGGATTTTTAGATTTTTTATTTTTGATTTGGAATTAGGGCTTGGTTTGGGATTAGGACTGGCGACGGGAAGAAGGTGCGACTATGACGGCAAGTGGAGATAGATATGACAGCTGCCATATTTTCCGGTAGAAAGCTTGAAATTTTCCGGTAGCAAGCTTGAGATTTTCTCCTATTTGCAGTTCTAGTTTTAAATTTGAGTTGTAGATGAAACTGGGATTTTTTGCTTTGAATTTGAAATTTTTTTTCATCCATGTTGGTTTTGGTTTTGAATTGTTAATTTGATTTTGCCCTCTGATTTTTGTACAGGAGGATAGTGTTGGTTGGAGACGATGATAAGAACGGTGGTCGTGTTGGTTGGAATGTGGGCATCGATTTGTTGTTGTTTTCTTTTATTTTTTTGAATTTGCTACGAATATTGAGTTGGTTTAATTCTAAAGAGAATGAGTGGCTGATGTTTTTTTTTTTGAGTAATTGTGAATTTTTGTAATTACGTATTATTCAGAGTTTGTAGTTGTTGGTTTGTGCTAAATTTTATATTTCATTTGTGCAAAGTTAATAAATTTCTTGTGCAAAGCTAATATATTATTATAATATATTATTCACACCCACGGGAATAGCCACAAGTATGCACACATATCTCTTATATTCTTTCTTTTATTTTCACTGAAGCTTCTAGAATAGTTGCTAGCTAGATTGATTGGTTAGTCTAGTACAGATTTGTTAGATGGTTACATAACAAACCATCGCAATACTCGCTCCGCTATAAATACCTCTGTACGCATATATTGAAATTGTGAAATGAAAATGATATTAAATTTCTATAAACTTTGATATGGTATCAGAGCTTCTATAATGAATGTTGGATCTCTTAATGTCTCCAATTCTCATAAATCTCTGACATTGAAGGATGTTCTCCATGTTCCCGATATCACTAGAAATTTAATAAGTATTTCTAAATTTCTAAGTGATAATGATGTTGTGATTGAGTTTCATGCTTCTTCTTGTTTTGTCAAGGACCGGATCACCAACAAAATCCTTTTGAGAGGAGCTCTTAAGGATGGACTCTATCAATTGGACATTGCTGCATTGGACAGTTCAACACCTAAACCTGATACTGGTTTTTCTCTTAATAATGTTGTTTGTAACAGCACTGCACTCAATAAAATTCAGTCTGAAACTGATTTGTGGCACAATAGATTGGGACACCCTTGTTCTGCTACTCTTAGTTCCGTACTTAAGCATTTGAATATTTTTGTTGCTAAGTCATCAAGTTTTTGTGATACTTGTCATCTTGGTAAAATGCATCAAATTACATTTCAACCTGTTTCTCAGCATGCTTTAGCCCCTTTTGACTTAATTCATATGGATGTTTGGGGCCCTGCTTCTTGTTTATCTACTGAGGGTTACAAATATTATTTGTCCATCATTGATGACTGCACAAGATATGTTTGGATTTATCCACTAAGGCTGAAATCTGAGGTTCAATCTTTTGTTATCAGCTTTATCAATATGGTTGAAAGGCAGTTCTCTACTCCAGTAAAAGTTGTACAACAGATAATGGTGGTGAATTTGTTGTCTTGCACAGGTTCTTTCAGCAGCATGGCATTGAAATCAGGCATTCATGTCCTCATACACATCAACAGATGGGTATGATTGAAAGGAAACATCAACATATCATTGAAGTTGGCTTGTCCCTTTTGGCTACCTCTTCTATTCCAATGTCTTTTTGGTGGGATGCTTTTCATTCAGCTGTCTATCTAATCAATAGACTTCCAACTCCTGTACTTAATCATATATCTCCTTTCCAATCCTTATTTCATCTTCCTCCTGACTATACTTTTATTAAAGTCTTTGGGTGTTCTTGTTTTCCTTTTCTAAGACCTTATAACACTTCTAAACTTCAGTTCAGATCCTCTAAATGTATATTCCTTGGTTATAGTCCTATTCACAGGGGTTATAGGTGTCTTCATCCATCCGGGAGGGTTTATATTTAAAAAATTGTTGATTTCAATGAAACTGGGTTTCCTTTTCTTAGTCTTTTTCCATCTGCTACTTCTCAGCTCAAGCCTACTGCTCATTCATCATTTACAAATATTCCTAACTTTCAATCATCCATTTCCTCTCCTACACACATTCCCTCTACTCATTCCTCTTCTGGAAATATTTCTGGTGCTATTCCTTATCCTGGAAATATTTCTGGTGCTACTCCTTATCCTATTACATCATCTGGCCATATTCAATTTCCCTCACAATACTCACCACTACATGAATCTGATACTACATCTACTAATCCCTCTACTACCTCTCATGCTATTTCTTCAGCTCATGTTATTCCTTCTACACAATCCTCTCATCCCATGGTCACAAGGTCTAAGGCTGGGATTTTTAAATCCAAGTCTTTTCTTTCTACTGTCCATATCTCAGAACCTGATAGTGCTCAACAAGCATTATTGATACCAGGATGGAAACAAGCCATGGAGGAAGAATATAATGCTTTAGTGCAGAATCATACTTGGTCTTTGGTTCCTAAGGAGGATCACATGAATCTCATTACACAACTAAATGGGTTTTCAGGGTTAAATATAAGGTTGATGGCTCTATTGAAAGGTATAAAGCCCGGTTAGTGGCTAGGGGATTCCAGCAAAATGTTGGCATTGATTACTTTCACACGTTTTCTCCAGTTATTAAGCCACTTACACTTAGAATCTTGTTTACTCTTGCTGCTACAAAAGGGTGGAGTATTCAACAAGTTGACATTAATAATGCTTTTCTCAAAGGATCCTTGAATGAAAAGATTTTTATTCAGCAACCTGAAGGTTTTCAAGATTCTACTCATCCACATCATGTTTGTAAATTGGAAAAAGCACTATATGGTCTCAAGCAAGCACCAAAGGCATGGTATGATACCTTAAAGGGGTTCTTGGTTAAGCTCAATTTCACTCATTCAAGCTCAGATCATTGTTTATTTCATCAGCTGGTTAATGGCAAGACACTCTTTGTATTAGTATATGTGGATGATATATTGATTACTGGTGATGACACTGCTGCTGTTTTTCAGTTGATCCACACCCTTAATCAACAGTTTTCATTGAAGCATCTAGGAGAGGTGAACTATTTTCTAGGTATTGAAGCCTCTGTTGGACAAAACATCATTAAACTTTCTCAGTCTAAGTATGTGAAGGAACTTCTTCAACGTACTAATCTCTCTTCCCGTAATTCTTGTCCAACTCCCTCTTGTCCCAGTACTAAACTCTCACATAATGATAGTCCTCTCTATTCCAATCCTTCTCTTTTTCGAAGTGTTGTAGGTGCTCTACAATACTTTAACAAGGCCTGACATTGTTTATAGTGTTAATAAATTGAGTCAATTTCTTTCTTCTCCAACTACAAATCATTGGGGAGCTTGTAAACGTGTCTTGAGATACCTAAAAGGTACAATAAACTCAGGTTTATGCTTTACTCCTGTGACTAACTTTCAGCTCCAAGGCTTTGCAGATGCTGATTTCGCCTCTTGCATGGATGATCGTAGGAGTACAACAGGATATTGTATAATGTTAGGCTCTAACCTTTTATCTTAGTGTTCAAAGAAACAGTCAGTCGTTGCTAGAAGTAGCACTGAGGCTGAGTATCGTTCCTTAGCAGCAGCTACTACAGATTTAATGTGGATCAACTCCTTGTTTTCTGAACTTCGTCTTCCGCTTCATCAACCTTCCTTGCTGTGGAGTGACAACCAAGGTGCAATAAAGCTTGCTTTCAGCCCTGCGTTTCATTCCCGAACTAAGCACATCGAAATTGATGTTCATTTCCTTCGTGAAAAGGTTCTTAATCACATTCTTGACGTTCGTTATATTCCTACTGAAGATCAACCCGCGGACATGCTTACTAAAGCTCTTTCTCCAGCTCACTTTCGTCTGCTCCGTTCTCTTCTTGGCCTCTTCATCAAGGATAGTCCATAACAAATGGGTGCATATTATAATATATTATTCACACCCACGGGAATAGCCACAAGTATGCACACATATCTCTTATATTCTTTCTTTTATTTTCACTGAAGCTTCTAGAATAGTTGCTAGCTAGATTGATTGGTTAGTCTAGTACAGATTTGTTAGATGGTTACATCTATGTAACAAACCATCGCAATACTCGCTCCTCTATAAATACCTCTGTACGCATATATTGAAATTGTGAAATGAAAATGATATTAAATTTCTATAAACTTTGATATATATCACTTGTGCAGAGTTATTATTTTTCTGTGCAAATATAATTTAACGTGTGTGCAAAGTGTATTTTTTGTTTTTGCAATTTAATTTAATTTCAAAATAGATAAAATTTTAAAATTTATAAAATAATAATTGTGCTAATTGAAAATTGTAAATTAATAAGTTGTGCAACCTAATTTGACTTGTTGTGCAATTAAATTTTGGTCTACTGTGCAAATAAATTTCTGTCTTATGTGCAAGATATTTTTTGCCTGTTGTGCAGAACGTTTTCTATCTATTGTGCAGACAATTTTGTGCACGTGTGCAAATAATTTTATGCGTGTGTGCAGATGAACCTATTTGTAAGTTTGACTTTTCGATGAACCTATTTTAAAGTTGACTCTTAGAAATGAACCTAATTGTAAGTTCCCCTTTAGTTTATTTATATTAATTGTGTAGAATTAATTTTAAATTGGGATATTCCTATTAAGATGTGGGATATTTTTTTCCCCAAATTCACATATCTCATTCTCCTTAGCACCAATATTTGAATATATATACGCATACATCCTATTATTATATCATTATATTTTTCTAACTCACTTATTAACAATCCTATTTTTAATCCATATACTAATTTTTTTACAATTATTTTTTTCACGTAATAATTATTTCAGTACGAACAACAATAAAATATTACATCCTTCTTGATTTTAGTTTGCTGAAAAGAAAATAACACAAATTTTAATAATAAAATTATTTATTGATACTAAAAGATGTAAATTTGATTATATATTCTTCTTTTCTATTTTATTAAAATGAGGTTAATTTTTTGTTTAACATAGATGATTATATGAAAATAGTTCTAATAAGTTTATCAAAAAATAGTTTTTAAGTATACAATATTTGATCAAAAGGCAGAAATATAAAAAATCTCATCGAAGTAGGGACGACAATGGGACAGAGCAGGGCGGGTATTTAAGAACACATGCCTGCCCCGCGCCTCTGCCCCGCCGCCCCGCCCTGCCCCATGCCCCAATGCGGGGCAGAACATTGTGCCTCATGCCTGTCCCATCGCGGGGCAGATCGCCCCGCCCTGCCCCATGTTAATTTTATACCAAAATATAATATATATTTTAGATAAATAAAAACTTATTTTAAAATAAAATTAATGCAATAAATTTATCAAAATAATTTTACATTAGAATTACAATAAATAAATAAATAATATAATTTTTTTTTAATATATTATAAATGTAGGATATTAATTTTATTTTATATGTTATAAAATATTATATATAGAATGTATTTATATATTATAAAATATTATATATTTATTTAATATATACAATGGGGCAGGATGGGGCGGGGCGAGGCAGGGCAGGGCAAGGCAATAAAATTCAAACACATGTCTGTCCTGCCCCATGCGCAGGGCGGGGCGAGCTGCCCCATTCTCAGGATGGGGCGGGGCGGGGCTGCCCCAAATGGAGCAGGTCAGGGCGGGCTGGCTACGGGGCGGGTCATTTTGTCATCCCTACATCGAAGTGTTAATAATATGGACCAGTGGTATTATGTTGTAATTATTGTAGTAGATTTTATTGAGCCTCACTTTTGATACTCCTGAGAAATTTTTGATACTTTTAATTAAATTATGATACTATAAAACTATTTTATAATACACTTATCATTAATTATTTTCACAAAATATATTTTTGTTCAAAGATGCATTAAGAAATATAATAACATGCGGTGTAGATAAGTAATTTGTGAGTGAATATTTGAAAATATAGAGTTTTTTTAGTATAAATAAACTTCTCTTCGAGTAGTTTAGTATAATCTTCGCCCCGTAGAAATTCGCATCCTATAGAATGATATATTTAAAAAAAAAATTATTCAAATATGTGTATAATTTTATCAAAGGATGAAAATATCCCGATATTTCCACGATATATTCATTTTTTGTAGTCACCGATATCGATATTGGGTAGAAATGATATTTCCATAATATTCATTAAAAAATAGAAAATATCGATAAATGTCGATCTATAATATTGATATCGCTAATTTTTTTTTCATAAATTAAACCAAATATCGTTAGATATCGAGAAAATATCGAAAGATATCGAGAAAATATCGATGAATTTCGAGAAAAACTCAAAAAATAGTGTGTATATATAAATTTGTCACAACTGTAAAATTTATTTATATTCTTTTGTTAAATTTATGTATTAAATATTTGCTCTTAAATTTTTTACAATTTTTAATTTACCGATATCGATATATCCATCGATATTTTCACAAATTTAAGACCTCGATATTTCCATCGATACCGATATTTTCAACCTTGAATTTTATGAGTATGTACGGGTGAGAATAGGTCAGGCTAGACTAGGTCTCTCATGAAAAAACCTGGGCCTGATTTACTATTGATGGACCTAAGTCTGGTTTGTTATCTATAAAAGACTTTTTAGTAGGCTCGGTCTGGGCCTTTTTAGCAAATAGGTCAGGCTTGAAAGCCTTTTAAGGCCTACCTAATAAGAGTTTTTCATAATTTTTTATTCATCGTGAAAATTTCAAAATTACACCTATAAAATTAACTAATGTCTCACTAACACCAATAAAAATGTTAAATATTTTATCAAATCACAAATAACATAGTTAATGCATACATCAACTCACTACATAAATAAATGTCTTCCAATTTTCTTCAACTACTTACAAAGAAAAATAAAATCACAAAAAGAAAAATAAATATTCCTTCATATTTTCTTCAATTTACCATCTTTTGTGGTCACTAATCATATTTAATTAGATTATCTACATATTAATTAATAGTAAAAATAATAAATTATATTTTATAAATTAATATTATCTTAATTATATATTTATATATTGTGTTATATATATAATTAAATACGCCGACCTGTTGGGCTTAAAATGCCTTTAAAAAAGCTCAAATTTGACCTATTTAACTAAATAGGCCTTTGAAAAAGTCTGAACTTGGCTTATTTATTAAATAGGCTGAGTCTAACAAGACTTTTAGTAGGTCAGGTCATAGGTCCCTGTCCAATTACCTGATATATTTCCACCCCTATGAGTATGTATACAAATCAATATTTTTCTTTTCAATAATATACAAATTTGTGTAGAACTTTCAAACAAAAAAAAGTGTCCAAATTTTTATGTGTGGACTATAATTTGAAGTGGGATTAGTCTTGTATGCACCAGTCACACGATGCAATCCAAGTTTATTTTTTAAAAGTTACACAAAATACTACTGAAAAATTACACATGTTATTACTAAAAAATGTATCTTTCGTAATGTAATTTTTCAATAATAATTTGTGCAATTTTTCAGTAATAAATAGTATAATTTTTAATAAATGAACTTGAATTGCACCGTATAACTGGTGCACAAGAGACCTACTCTTTGAAGTGAGTAATATATCTTCATCACTTTAACATTAATTTTACCTATCTAAGAATTCCCTCCCACACGCCATTGATGCTTAATCCATCTCTAGCCGAAATCAATAGCGTTAATTCAGGAAAATAATAAAAAGAAGAGAAAAAATAAATAAATAAATTTACGTCATCCTTATATCAGTGGGAAGAAAGAGGTGGACTTGCAATTAGATATTTTTTAATTTTTGAAATTAGAAATCTGACTAGAGAATGGGGTCTCCAGCTATTTCTTTCACGTTGAAAATTTATACCCACCTTCTCTACTCCAGATAAGACGAAAACCAATCAACGCCCAAGAGACAACCTACCACAACTGATGAGAGAGAGAGAGAGAGAGAATTTAATACAAGTGGGGCCCCGCACTTGCTGCTTTCTCAAGTTGCCGAATGCCCCTAATCCATTTCAAAACCGTGTATATATATGTATATGCATACACACAGATTCAATTGAGATAAAGATCTCTTTTTTTGTCTTGCGTTTCCATTTTCTTTTTTCAGGCTGAGAATAAATTGAATCTTGATATGGGCGAGACTACTGTTGAAGATGTTGGCGGCGCCGCGCCAAAGCCCAAGCCGACGATCCTGGTGCCGCCACGTGGCTCCATGGAGTCTCTTTTTACCAACGGCCTAGCTGGTATTGGCTTCAGCCCGGGCCCGATTACCTTGATGTCCAGCTTTTTCGCCGACCAGGGCCCCTTTACTTTCTCTCAGCTCTTAGCTGGCGCTATGGTTTCTCCGGCGAAGCCGACTTTATTGTTTACTAATGATTCCGAGAAGGAAAAAAAGGGGGATAGTTGCACTGAAAATGACAAGAATAACGGAGGGTATAAGAGGAACCGGCCGCTGAATTTGGTGGTGGCTCCGCCGCTGATGCAGCCGGAAAGTCTGAGTCCGCTCTTCATGGTTACGCCAGGATTCAGTCCTTCAGGATTGCTTAATTCACCAGGATTTTTATCCCCGCTTCAGGTAAGATTTTAATTTATACATAAGATAGTGAATTCTGATGGTAGTGTGGTTGAAACTGTTTGAATTAGCAAATATAGGGATTTCTGATGTCTGCAGATTTGAACTAAATATTTATAAAACAGTGTGTTTGTATGGAGAAATTGAAGCCTTGGGATTACAACAGCAAATGATTATGTGAATTAGGCTCTGTTGAGGACAAAGGAACTGGGGTTAGTGTTCTTCACAGAAAAATTAAAGAACTCAATATCAAGGATTATCTAATATTCAGGAGATGATAATATGACCCTCATTATGGTTTTCTTGCAATTGTTAACATAATGTATGTCGACATGCCTTTGCTTTCTGTCTGGGGATGGAACTTATTTTAATCGCCCAAAGGCTGCCTGCTTCAGTTATGAATAAAAGCTCCATTTTCTTTTACTTATCCTAAGATTGAAGTGAAATGCTCACGTTTTGTTGAAGTCTTCGACTTAATCTGCTCGATGTTGAATCATGATGACCTTGAAAACAGCCTCATTCTCGCGTTGCTGGTTGCCACATCAGCACATTAAGTTTTGGGCGTGGTTTAATTTTTCTTGCTCAAGTTACATGAAGAAGTTGGATTTGGTTAGTGAGTGATAGCTGATTCTTGATTTTCCTGCAGAGCCCTTTTGGAATGTCCCACCAGCAGGCCCTAGCACACGTAACAGCTCAGGCGGCATTATCTCAATCTTATAAGCAAATGCAGGCTGAATTTCAGTTCTCTTCATCTACAGCTACGTCAGAATCATTTCTTAACCACTCGTCTCCTCCACCCACCGAAACTTTTAATCAACAAACTAATCCTATGCCCTCAGAACCAGAGAGTTTAAAGGTCGAGTCACCTGAAGTTTCTCAATCTGATAAAAAAACAGCTAATTTTGCTGCTGAAAAACCAGCTAGTGATGGATATAACTGGAGGAAATACGGGCAGAAGCATGTCAAGGCTAGTGAATGCCCACGGAGCTACTATAAATGCACACATCACAATTGTCCTGTGAAGAAGAAGGTGGAACGATCTTTTGATGGGCATGTATCTGGGATTGTTTATAAAGGGCATCATAACCATGATCCACCTCAATCTAATAAACGGGGCAAAGATGGTTCTGCGCATGATAAAGGGCAGATTGAAACAAACAGGTTTACTGAGGGTGTGCATGGCCCTGATGCTGCAAATATCCAGGCAACCAACCAACAGTCGTTTGGGCGTCACCCTGTAGCTAGTCATAATCATGCAATGGAAGATCCTGTAATAGTAGTAGACTCTGGGGATGATGATGATGAACCAATTGCCAAAAGAAGGTAAAAATTAGCATCTTCTTTTGCTTGTATTTTTCTCCATTTCTCTGTTAGTTCGCAGCAGGATGATGATGATGATGATGAACGAATTTTGTTTTTTGTTCAGGAGCATGGATAATGTTCAGTCTGTGCCATCTTCATCGCATCAAACAACTATCACAGAATCAAAGATTGTTGTGCAGACGAGAAGTGAAGTTGATCTTTTGGATGATGGATACAAATGGAGAAAATACGGGCAGAAAGTGGTTAAGGGAAATGCACATCCAAGGTACACAACTGCACGAGTTGATTGATTTATACGCGGTGTATTTCTTTTGTCAATATTTATAATCTCTTTCCCTGTTAAAACTTTTGACATTTGAAAAGCTTATAATTTGTGTAGGGTTTCATGAGTGATAAATAAACCACATATCGGATATGACTATTGTTGACAATGTCTTTGATTATTCACATGATACTTGCTTTTTTAATATCTTAGTGAATCATTAATTAAGGATTAGAAATACCTAAGAGTTGAAAAGAGACTTAAAAGATGCTTCATTTCGCAACTAGAGTCATTAACTCAAAACCTAAGAGTTGAAAAGAACTATAAAGCATGGGTCAGAACATTTGACTTAACTGAACATGGGAGTAAAATATGAACATAGGCGACCCTACATGCCATGGTGATAAAGCCTTAGTTTGTTTGTCGTGTCGTATAATCATCGTATCATCTTAATCTTCATTTGTATAATATAGTTGGCCACCATAATTCTGATTATAAGATGAGACGAATCCACGCATGTGTTAAATGATTTTCTGGTACCTCAAGCCTCAGTTTGGACTTACAACTAATACTACGTCTCTTTTTGTGTACAGGAGTTACTACAGATGTACATATGCAGGATGCAATGTGCGTAAACATGTCGAGAGGGCTTCAGCGGACCCCAAATCTGTGATCACAACATACGAGGGTAAGCACGATCATGAAATCCCTACTGGAAGATACAGTACCCAAGGCGCATCCCATGCGAATGCTCAGCAGTTAAAAGCACAAAAGATGGCAGCTAAGCAGAGTCGAGAAATGAATTTCGGAAACAAAGATACGTTACCAATGACTCTACATCTTAAAGAAGAACAAATCGCAGCATGATCTCCGAGCAGCAATGGTGTAACCACTTCAGACAATGTGGTAAGAATAAAAGTATGTACCTTTTACTAGTCTATAGTTCCTATCTTTTGGTACTATCAAAGTAAAATATATTCTCTTGTTTGATATTTTGATGACACCCCGATGTGAATAATGTTTTGTTGTATGAATGTATCTTTGCCTCCATTTCATTGTTACTTTTCATGATTTTTTGAGAATGACTCTTGGACAGAAGATATGTTGTATTTGCAGGCCTATGATCAGTTTGTTGAGTTGGTTTTAGTTTTAAATTGTGTTCAAAGGGTAGCTTATAGTAAGCATGACTCCGTCTTGAATAAACAATAGCAGGTGAGATTCTCTGTATCAAATAGTCGTGGTTCATTACATTCTAATGCATACTGTCTCTGGGAGCTTGGGGTGTTTTGTGGGCAAAAATTAAGTAGAAGCACAATTAATAGAATGTGTAAGGGAGATTGTGATAAATATTTTCATTTTAGAAGTATGTAAATTTTTGTAGGACAAATTAAAAATAAAAGAATGCAATTTTTTTTTGGGACGGGTACTCACAGAATAAATCTTCAACCAGTGTAGTTTTTATCTATTACTACCTCTGTTTTTAAACACTTTACACATTTGACTTTTGTGAGATTTTAGTACGAGAGTTGATTTATAATATCTAAATTGATAAAAGTAAATCACATCAAGGTCAATTTTATTAGTTGAAATTAAAGGTGGGTCTAAAAAACTTTTCTGAATTACAAATAGGTCAAAATTAATTAACTTAATTATTATAATTACTTTTTCTTAATTGAGCTGACAGCTATAATATGCTATACTGATACGCTACAGTAATCAAATTTAAATTTATATGCTACAATATAGTATATTCAAGAACACTATTGTATAAATGAACATCAATAATATCATACACTTGAATCAATATTATAGCCGATCAGTAAACACTATAGTACAACCGACTATTTCACGTATATCAATAGTTATCATTTAAAATACATCAATAGTATAACACACTATTCTAGTTATTATAAATTTCTTTAAACCATCATCAATTCCAAATATAAAATATACTGATTACATCTCAAAAAAATTTAAACTCATCATCTGGAGTGAAAATGGAGACCCAGAAAATTTTTGGAAGAATAAAAAACAACTATGTGATGAAATTGAAAGAAAATTTTAAAAAAACCATCATTTACAAAAATAAAAAAGAAGCCACCGTTCCCAAAAGCAACCACCAATTCAACCAAAAATCAACAAATAAAAAAAACCGCCAGAGTGCGAGTCCAAACACAACACCATCGCCTTCAAAATCCACCCCGCACCACCTCCATCTCTTCCCACCACCATGAATTCACAAAATAGGAAAATCCCCCAAATCAATTTCTTAACAAAAAACAAAACTCTCCCCCTGTAACAAAAAAAAAAAAAAAAAATTAAACTACCATGGCCGCTCCATCGTCGACGTCACACCACCGCCTAAGTCGTCGCCCGTTGTGTAATGTTGCCCATCGCCATCTCAAAGCTCCACTGTCATCACCGCTCCTGCCAAATCCAGACCTAACACTACATAACCTGTAGATCCAGACCCACCACTACATAACCTGCCAGATCCTCCCATTCGCCGATTACGACTCTGATGAATCAACCACCACTGCCTTGAAGCTCGCGAATCGATTTTGAATTCAGTGACCCACCCCATCGAATCAACTGCAGTTGCGGCCACACTTCTGTTGGCCGGAAACCAACGTCGCATTCCACACATCGTCCTCTGTTGAACTGAAGCTCCAGCCGCAGCGACTGATACCAAAACACCTCACACCATTGCCGGAAATCAATTCATCCACAGCATCTGCCGTCTCGGCCTTGAAAGCCATAACCGCTCCTCATCTCAAATCGCGCACAGCATATCAAACAATCTCGCCGCCTCTGTTAGCCACCATTAAAATCGACTGGAAGCTCCACAATTGTTGCCACAGCCGAGCACCTCACCTACCACCACTGGGAGCGCCGTCGATCAAAGCTTCGCTGAAGAACCTTAACGCCGGAAAAAGCAAGACAATAATATATATAGAGATATCGCTATCGCAAGTAATATCGCAACCTTAAATTTACGGAAATATCGATGGATATATCGATACGCAAAAAAAATAGAAAACTAACGGAAATTTTATTAAAATTTTGGAAATTTAATATGAAATTTTAGGGATTATTATAGCATGTTATTATGCATATATTTCATTTAAGATCACAAAAAATTGACATGTTTAAAGCAAATAAATAGATAATGGACTATATAATCATTGTCTGACATTAATTAATAATATAATGCATAATCCAATAAAAGATGATTTGAATTACATGATACAATACATTTAGTACCAAAATGATGACCTATGGGGTTCAAATATAGAAGATGGAATCCCTTCTTTGTCTAAATAATATTGGTACCAACTCATTGCATTAGAATTATCCTGCATATAGTTATGCACATGACATTCATATGTTTCTCTATCTCTTCCAACTGTTTCATCATAGATTGGATAGTATGCACTAACCCAATGATTTTGTTGATATGAAAATGGATGTTGAAACACATTTTGAGTATTCCAACCAAATTGTGAACTCGAATGTGTGTCAGAAGCATATGAATCTTGAGACATATCACTATGATCAGTGTCCATATTCATTGAATCAAAACCGACTGAAAGTGGTTCAATATCAGCACTTGAACTTTCTTCTTGATTCCAAGCATGTCGCCTTATGTATTCCTTTCCAATAGCACCTATCCCTGGACCTCATGCTCTACTTCCATGGTTCATATCTTGTGTTGCATGAGTGAAATCAGTCTCACAAGTGAATGAACTCATTTGGTTTGAAAAATGATCATCCTCGTTATTTCCACCATTTCCATCACCATCATCATTTTCACCATTTCCACCACATTGTTTCCACCATATATGTATAAAAATAAAACCATGAAAGAATATACAATCACTAAAAAGAAATTATCATTTGAAAAATTGTATAGAAATATAAAAAAAGAAAAAATTGCAATTTTTTATGTAGTGCGATATTTTGCGATATATCTGCGATATTTCTCGATTTTCAATTAATTTTGTACTACGAGTGAACCGATATCGATATCGATATTTTGCGATATATCCACGATACTTTGTAAAAAATACATTGTACCCCAATATCCATATCGCATACTCAAAATTTGCGATATATCCGCGATATATCAACGATATTTCGCGATATTTTCATCCTTGGTGATAAATGAATGGTGAGAGGGTGTCACCCTTTTCAGGATTTTCTGGAACGTGGGTATTCCTGTACCTACTACATATGATAATTAAGTGTATTCTAGTGGATATAATCACCATCAGACAACTTTATTAATTCTAAATTTGATCCGGATGCAAGTTACTTATTCAGAATGATTAAGATGTGGTTTATGTGGTAGATGTAGACCATGTTGTGTTTTTTTCTTGATAAAATGATTTTTGAGTTCAATTTAGATAAAAGAAACAATAAAAAGATGTATTTGTGTGCAATTATTAGTCAATAAAGTATATTTATATTTACATTCACATATTTTATTTTTCTTGATTCGCGTGCTATCTCAAAATATAAAAATAATTTTGGGATGGAGGTCAATAAAGAATATTTTATTTTAATATTTATCTTTACATTCACATATTTTATTTTTCTTGATTCACGTGTTATCTCGAAATATAAAAGTAATTTCGGGATGGATGGAGTATTTAAATTGCAAGGTGCACAAAAATTTTACTCCCCCATCTCTTTATAAACTTCCATTTTACTATTTTAGTTCCTTCCTCTATAAATTCCTCATTTACTTTTCAACTCTTTTTAAAAATTACTATTCACTTTTTTATTTTTATTTTCATTATTTTTTATTTTTTTCATCACATCACTTATGATATAACTACTTCCTCTATCACCAGTATTTATTCTCACTTTCCATTTTCGTCTGTCCCCCCAAATTTATCTCATTACCCTGTTAGAAAATATTATTTTATTATCATACTCACAAATAATTATTTTATGAGAAAATGACATTTTTGGTTTCATTAACTACGAGGGTTCACAATCTTGATCTCATAATTTACACATTTAGTCCCAAATTATAAATTTTGAACACATTTAGATCCAAGTGGAAGGAGGGTTCTAATTTCAGGAGGTAAGAAATTTATCACCACGTCTAGCTTAGTGGACGCTGCTAGAATTGTCAAAAGGCCTAAAGGGAAGAAAATAAGGATGTTTAATGTTTGGTGTGAAAGATTTAAGACTGTGGTTTGATTTTTGATGTTTCTGTTTGGTTTCAATTTAGTTTGGATGTTTTATGTTTCAGTTTGGAAGATTTAAGACTATGGTTTGATGTTTCATTTTGGATTAAACCATATGTTTCAGTTTGATGTGTTCGAATTTTATTTTAGATCAATGTTTGATGTTTCATACTTCAGTTTGGTTTCAGATTAATGTAGAGAAATATAGACTCTATTTAGGGACTTCATTTTGTAGAAAATGATATTGAAAATTGTCTTGATTCATAATTGAAAAGACATTACAATAGGATAATAAACTACATAATTATCTAGTAGGACATTACAATACATTTAATGTCTATATCAGACCTAAGAACTGGAACAACATAGTTGCTATGGAGAATATTAGTGTCATGGCAAGAATTTAGTCAACTTCTGTAGCTTTGTATTTGTGCAGCTTGGTAGGCAACTTCTGCAGCTTGCTCAGATTCTGCCTCCAACATCTCTAGAACATCTCTTGCTTTCTTTTTCTTGTTCAAAAGGTCTTGGTTCTCAAATATTAGTGAGTCAATTCTCCTCATCATATCGGGAAACATTCCTTGACCCACAATTTCATGTTCATCGGCCCAAACAAAAAAACTACATCCAACACTACTAATGGAGTTGGGACATGTATGAAACAACCTATCTTTGCTTATTTCCTTCTTCGATATGTATGTACGAGCCTCTTTTCTGCAATAACATACTAAAGTGTGTTAAGTTTGTTGAGTTTTGGGAATGGAAGATGAAGATGAAGACATATTCTTATATTTTGGTGTGTTTGTAAGATAAGGGAATGGAGATATTAGGGTTCTTATAGCTTTATATAGGAATTTTTGGCTTCTCCCCTCCAAAAATCGGGTGTACATGTCATTTTAGCACTTTGGGCGCCAAATGCTATTCTTTTATTGTTGGGACCAAAAGTGCTAACGGTTAACTAATAGTTAATTGAGGTTGAGACTAAATGTGTTCAAATTTTGTAATTTGGGATTAAATGTGTAAGTTATTGGAGCAAAATTGTGGACCCCCGTGGTTGATGGGACCAAAAGTGTAATTTTCTCACCACTTTATTCTCTAGTGGACCCCACAATTATTTCTCAATATTCTTATATTATCTAATTTAATTTATTTTTCTTAAAACTTGTGCCCAGTGCCCACACAAAGAGTAATAAATTTGGGGGATGAAGAAAGTATTATTTTAATATGTCTTAATTCGTGTAGCCACAAGAATTTGTAAGGTGGAAGGAGCATACATATTAAGAAAAAGATGAAATTAATTGAAAAATAGTGTTTTGAAAGTAATTTGATAAAATTTTGTGTATGAAGTAAAAGTATTAATTGAATTGAATGTAGTGTAGGCCTAAAAAATGAAATATATATATATATATATATATGTAAATATATAAAGGGAAAATACATATTTTTGTCCTATAAGTTTCATCGACTTTGGTTTTCGTCCTCTTAAGTTTTGAATTTTTGTTTTCGTCCTTTAACTTACCAGAAATTATGGTTTTCGCCCTCTTAAGTTTTGAATTTTTGTTTTCGTCCATTAACTTACCAAAAATTATAGTTTTCGTCCTCTAACCGCCTATAATCAGTCATACAACCGGTAATACACACGTGGATTCATTTTTTCTTTCTTTTTTTTAAACAAAATACTGACGTTGGGTATTTGGAGGGAATTAGGTCTTGACAAAATATATTTTTAACCATAAATTCCCTCCCAAATACCGTCCAGTACTTACATCCATAGAATCTTCTGTCCGAATTCATTTTTGAATATGATGTACAACCTTGCAACGAAACCACAATGACACTTAATATTGCGCTTGAAACTCGTTGATTCATACGAATTTCTTGAAGACATCCCTTTTCCTTTCCGTACATTGAGTATGCGCTCAAAAGAATTTAAGCTTTTAGATGTTTTGATTTGGGGATCTTTGTTCCTTTTTTTCCTAATTTTCTCAAGCCCCCATGCATGCCTAGATTTGATCGACTAGGGTTTTGATTTGGGAGAGAATTTATGGTTAATCTGTATTTTATCCATTAAAACCTAATTCCCTCTAAATACTCACACGTCAGTATTTTGCTTAAAAAAATAGAAAAAATTGATCTACGTGTGTATTACCGGTTGTGTGACTGATTATAAGTGGTTGGAGGATGAAAACCATAATTTTTGGTAAGTTAGAAGACGAAAACAAAAATTCAAAACTTAAGAGGACGAAAATCATAATTTTTGATAAGTTAAAGGACAAAAACAAAAATTCAAAATTTAAGAGGACGAAAACCAAAGTCAACGAAACTTATAGGAAAAAAAATGTATATTTTCCCATATATAAATATTATAAAAAATAAAATTTATAAAAAAAATTATTTTTAAATGTGTAAATTGTTGTGGATCGTTTTAAAAAAATAAGTTGCATATTGTGTGTAAGAATTAAAAGTAAGAGGAATGATCCTTTCAAAAAAAAAAAAAAAAGTGAGAGGAATGATGATTGTACATCATTGGACCCACCCACGAAACGCAGATGTTTGTCCCCCCACATATCTCGCAGAATGACCCAAACTAGAAATGTCAAGAAAATCTTTGACCTCTCCTTTTTCCCCTCTCTCCAAAATACAAGCCCTGTTCTTGAGGTGCCCTCTCTCTCTCTCTCTCTCTCTCTCTCCCTTATTACTTTTTTTTCTTTTAATCAACAGCAATGCACATGATTTATTAGGGGATTTTTCTAGTTTTCAATTCCACCCCTCAGACTTCTGACCCATTAGCCCCATCCGGGTTTAGTGGGTCATGGGTTGCGTTAGCTCCAAGAAGGCCAGGTCTGAATCCCCTGCATTTGATGATGTCTACTCCGCCGCCAGCCGCCACCGCACCGCCTCCTCCGGCTCGTTGTCCGTCCAGGACTCCATCGGCCCCTTGGAGAAGATAAGGGAGGACTCGGAGGACAAGGAAGAGGAGGGCAGAGAATCGGGGATTAATAGACACCAACATATTATTAAATACGATGATTATTCCGACAATATTATTAATTTGAGGGGAGTAGTTCAGAGAGAGGCGTCCACCAAAAATGTTACTCTGGCCATTCAATTCGAGAGGATGGCGGAAGGCGAGCTCGTCGCCGCCGGCTGGCCGCCGTGGCTGTCAGCCGTCGCCGCCGACGCCATTCAGGGATGGCTTCCTTTGCGATCAGACGCTTACGAAAGATTAGATAAGGTAGTTATATTGCTTTTAATATATCATTAAATTTAATTATTGTGGAAATTTAAATTTATTACTAGTATCATTTAATGCAATAATAAATGGCCACTTAAATTAATTGCCGTGGAAATCAAATTATTGTTATTTAAATTTCTGCTAATTAATTAGAATTGGTGTAGATTGGACAAGGTACATACAGCAATGTTTACCGGGCACGTGATTTAAAAACCGGTAATACCGTTGCTGTGAAGAAGGTTCGTTTCGACAATTTTCAACCGGAGAGTGTTAGATTTATGGCGCGTGAAATCATGATTCTACGCAAGCTTAATCACCCAAATGTTATGAAGCTGGAGGGGATTATTACATCTCGATTATCATGCACAATATACCTAGTATTCGAGTACATGGAGCATGACCTCGCAGGCCTGTTATCATGTCCACAGGTCAAATTCACCGATTCCCAGGTTCGTTCGCCTCCAATTGTGCGTCTCGTTTATCCATCTTGTCGATTGATTGGTGTCTAATGTGAGTTTTTGTTCGTGAAGTAGATCAAATGCTTAATGAAGCAGCTACTGAGTGGGCTTGGGCATTGTCATTCACGGGGTATAATGCATCGAGATATTAAGTGCTCGAATATCTTGGTAAACAATGACGGGGTGTTGAAGATAGCGGACTTTGGTCTTGCGTATTACACGAGGCCTAAGGACAAGCAGCCATTGACTAGTCGAGTGGTGACTCTATGGTATCGGCCTCCTGAGCTGCTTTTGGGGTCGACTAGTTATTGTGAGACGGTGGATTTGTGGAGCGTAGGCTGTGTTTTTGCTGAGCTTTTTATTGGGAGGCCTATCCTTAAGGGCAGGAATGAGGTGATTAGAATAGTCACTACTATATCTCTTTTTGTAGCTTCTTCTGAAGCTGGCTGAAAATCAGTTATCAAATTTTCAGGTGGAGCAATTGCATAAAATCTTCAAATTGTGTGGTTCTCCGGCGGATGATTATTGGAAGACGTCTAAGCTTCCTCTAGCAACGATGTTCAAACCTCAGCAACCGTATGAAAGCACACTCGTCGAGAGATGCAAAGAGTTTCCAAAAGGGGCAGTCGGCCTCATAGAAATGCTTCTTTCTGTAGAGCCTCACAAGCGTGGCTCTGCTTCGTCTGCTCTCAATTCTGAGGTGATCTTCTGTTTTCCAATCGTATCATCTTCTTTAGTGTCTGAATTAACATTAGTTCTGTTTCTTTTAGTACTTTAATACTAAACCATACGCGTGTGAGCCATCGAGCATGCCAAAGTTCCCACCGAATAAAGAGATTGATGCTAAAGCCCGTGATGAAGCTAGAAGGTCGACGACTATCTTCATTTTCTTCTTCTTCTTAATACGGATACATGACAACTTGTTTTATATCGATTTGCAGGAAAAGCATGACAACACGGCCAACTATGATTTCGAAAAATCCAAGGAGAGTGCGTAAAACACTGCACGAATCAAGTGACTTCTGTAAAGTGGTTCCAACAGAGGTTGGAGTTACATATCTTATAAGCTCTAAATTGTTTCAAAAGTTTATTAGGTGTAAAGGGTTTGTTATAAAATTTTGCAAACTGTTCAAAATCTTTTATGCACAAGCTGAGAGTTTATAAGCTTCTAAATCTTTCAATATATTGTTTTAAGGAGTTTATAAGCTCAGTCGAATCCCCCTTAATCAGACCTTGTTTGCTGTTTGTTTTGTTGAAGGAGGTCGAGCCTAAAGCTCCTCAACTAGACCGTTTTGCCAACCAACAGAAGAGAAGAAGTGGCATCGGGTCTCGTCCATCACTGAAGCAATCCTGTGAAACAAAGTCGGACCTCTCCGTCGTGTCTCAGACAACACAAGATTCAATAACCAGCGTTCGATCAGTCCCCGCGCAGATGACAACATCCAACAGTTTTACATGGGCTAAAAGGCCAAAGCAGCAAGATGTGTTCACAAGATTGTACACTCAGCCTACTATAAGAGAAGGCCAAGAAAGCGACGATAGAATCACTCAGCCTGCTAAGTACGCTATAAAGAAACAAGCCCGGTTAAATCGCCACGAGTCTTTTGATTCAGCCGAAATCTACGTCTCTCAGGATTTATCAGAGGTATATGAGATAATTATTACAACTCAAAAACTATACTTATCAAAATTTAATCATTGAACTAATAACTGGCTTTCTATAGGATTATAAGAAGAAAAGCAGGGATGGATTGTTCTCAGGGCCATTGGTATATCAGCCTCATGAAAATGGTGTTCCTCGTAGATCCCGATTTCATAAAGGTCCGTAGGTTAATCCCATTTTAACCAAGAAACATTTTCGTTCGAGGGAGTCTTGTGTGAGATAATCACATTAACATATATGACTATGAGAGGAAATCTCCACATTAGCATTTGCATGTTTTATGCTTGTGTATGTTTTGTCTTATACTAGCTTAGCTCCGTTCCTGAAAAGTTTGCAGTGTATCTTTTGTGACACAACCTCTGTCCTCCCTTACACTTTTGTCGTAATCTTTTGTGACAAAGATTCCTCGTCGGGACGAAGAGAGTACAAGTTTTCGTCTTTTCATTTTGAGAATAACCATTTTGCTGTGCATTCTTGTCTGCAGATTAAAGATGTCCAGATTCCTAATGTGATGATCGATCCAATAATGGCACATGGCTCAGTTTTGTTCGACCCCACGAAGCCATTCAAAGAGAATTATAGCAATGACATTAGCTGCTTTCCAAGGATTTCTTGCAACAATTTTGCCTAAAAAAATATATCTGCAACTCATGACATGAAGAAATTTGAAACGACCAAAGCACATCTTCCAACATATCTATCTGTAACAGAAGAATTCCCAAAGCAGAAACCATACAAATGCTGTATTTTTTTTTTTAAACTTTAAACTTAATTCTCCATCAATTTCCTCAACTGTATATCCTGAGTACACATGTGTTATTTTTTTTCATTGTTTTAGTTAGAAATGTAGTTCAGCTCAGTAATTAAATTTTGAAGGTAAAGATGCTGCTATATGAATGAGGGGACAAGCATGGGTTTTGGGACAATAAAAGGTTGAAATAAATCTTTTTAACTTCATTATCTTTAAATATATTAAGAATAGAGGTTGAATAAGTGCCTTTGTTATTGTTTTATAAATGTCTAATTGCAGGGAATAGAGGAATTATAAATTAACTTTGCACTCTCTATCCCACAGATTTTGTAAAATATTGCTCAGTCCCACAGATTTCGCACGCATTTCGTATTTGAACGTACCATTACTAAAAAAATATTAATTTACATACGACTAAGAAACTTATACATATATTTAAATATATACCATTACATTATATATCAACATATTTTCCTTAAAAAATATCATTCCATAAGTAATTCTTATTTCAATAAAACAAAGAAATATTTATTTTATTAATGAGTATTCTGATCTTAAAATCCATACAAAAAAGTAGAGTAGAAATTAAGTTTGAAATCCATTCAACACAAACTGGGAGCAAAATAGAACTGTCCACAAATTCTAAATTACAATAATATCTAAAATTATATATCAATTTGTAATAAATCCTACTATATATATATAATTATCTATTTTTAAAATTAAATATTTAAATTCTAATTTACAATAACAGTCAAAACAAGATATTTATTTTATTAGCTTTGATCTGAAGAAAGATAACCCGCAAAATAATAATATAAAAGTAAAAGATCTGCGCAAAACCTAGAATAGGAATCGTGAAATTTAGAAAAAGAAAAAATTAGAAAAAAAAAATATAGGGCAATAATTTTCGCTGTAGGTTGCAGAAGTAAAGCAACAAAGCGGCCATGGAGCCCCAGGATTAATATGCGCCAATCACACTAAAGTGCGCCACGATTAAAACCCTTTCCCGTGGAATACCACGCCACCCCTTCTTTCACGAGGTAGGCGCTCGGCCTACGGCGCTGCATTTGCATCTCTCCGCCCTTCATCATTCCTTTAAATACCCACCATTCTCAAGCCCTAACTTCGAATTCCTTAAATTACCCCTACTCTCTTTTTCTATTGCCATTTCTATTCCTCCCTGGGCCATCTCTCATCACATGTTAAATTATTATGGCCCAGGTTATATACACCCACATGTATTTGAAGTACACAACATAATTTTAATTAAAATAATTAATAAAATGACAAATATACCCCCTTAAGACTTAACAAATAAATGTGGTGCACCACAGAGATGACAAAATGACCCGCCCCGTAGCCGACCCGCCCTGACCTGCTCCATTTGGGGCAACCCGGTCCCGCCCTGCGCATGGGGCAGGGCAGGCATGAGTTTGCATTTTTACTGTCCTGCCCCACCCCCGCCCCGCTCCATCCTGCCCCATTGTCTAAAATATATATTATATTTTGGTATAAAATTAATATGGGGCAGGATGGGACAGGGCGGGGCGGTGGGGCAGAGGAACGGAGCAGGCATAGGTTCTTAGATACCCGCCCTGCCCTACCCATTGTCATCCCTAGCACCACCCACTATATTTTTGTTCCACATTATTTTGCTAAGAAACTAAGTTTAAAAAAAAAAAATCAGTAGGAGAAAATTAAATTAAAAAAAAAAATTAAAAAGAAAAGGTGTAAGAAAACATAAAAGAATCAACTAAAGCAACTCTGAATGGAAGCAACATGTGCACATCTAGTGGGAATAAGAGAAAGTAATATTTGCGCATAATTATTAAATCGAACAAAAAAAAAGATGGTGAAGTAAAATTCTCAACAAAATTGTTTCACCAGAATAGATCAGACGACAATTGATTAATTGGGTGATTAATTGGGGGTGCTACACTGCTACTGGTAAAATCTTGTTTAGAAAAATAAACGATGAGTTGAGAAAGATGAATATTTTTAATTAAACTATTAATGAGCATAATAATTCAAAAAAAAAATTAACATAAATTCTAGCAATAAAAACCAAAAATCACTCCAAATTTTGAAAAAATTGAGATATGTAGAAAAAATCAAATTTGGGAAAAAAATCATATAAAATTCACAGGTATTTAAAAAAAACGTCAGATATTTCACTTCAGAGCTCACATTTAGCCATTAAAACTCACCTGATCTTACAACTATAAGATGAACACCACATATATCTGAATTAGAGTTGATTCCTTAGTTTTTTGAAGAGAGAGAGATTGTTAAGAAGATAGTGAAAGGGCTATGGGTAAAAATGAGGGGCCGTTTGAGATACTTGTAAGGAATTGAAAGGGTATAACAATGAAATGAAAGTCATAGTTCTCATATAACTGAATTATGGTTGATTCCTTAATTTTTTTGATTCAAAATCATAGTAGAGTCATTCCAAACACACACACTTTGATTATCATTACTCACCCCCAAAAAGTATCAAACCAAATAGCCCTTGAAACTATAAAATGGGTGTACTCATTTTATAATTCATCTAGTGGGTGTACTATTAATATATGTGGGTGCATCTAAGCTGGGCCATTTATTATTCACTCTGGCCACAAATTTGTTCCCTTTGAAGGAGCGGCGCACAATTTAATGTTAATAAAAATTAGTAAATAGATATGGTGAAAAATAGAAGTATTGCGGAATTTAATTTTTATTTATAAGTGTATTTTACTTTAAAAAGTAAGACGAATAAGATTTATGATAATGACACGACCACACTTCTCAAACCCAAATATACGACAAATCTAAATAATACTCAACCTGAAAACTGACTATAATTTTTTTTTCGACAGCATAACACTACACAAAACTCGACAACCTGTTTACATTCACAAAAGTAGTTTCAAACCACACAAGCAAAACTACTCCACCTCCCAAAATCATACAAAAGAAACCATAATTTACAACATGATACAATACAGGTTTACAACAAACACACTATACTGCAACTGAAGCAAAACAAGCCACGGTCCTGCCCGCAGGTCGTCATCTATGTACACTGCAACTCAAAAAGCCTGCAAAAGCACCGCAACTATTCCAGTTTTATCACCAGATCAAATATCATCAGGATTACCTACAATGGCCAATATATGTATCCCGACGCGGGGTCCATCCTCTTGTGGCCCAATTCAGGGTTCGGATCTCACATACGCCCCCATGTCCACCAAGAAGTCATCCCCTACACGCCGACCCATGTCAGTGAATCCAGGGATCTACCCTCTAGGGACCACTGAGATCCATCACCAAACATGATCCTCTGTCCCCTCTAGAAGTCCCCCTACGGAAACACCCAATATAATCAAATAAGGCATCGGCCCACACCATGTAGCCTACACTAGGTTTCCATACAGGGTTTCCCTAGGTCGCTTCTTCCCAGGTCGCCCCTTACCGCCCTCGGTGTATAATCAGTTGCCACTTTCAGAAAATCAATTAATTTTCAATGCATGATATGCATGATGCTCGTGCAATCAATGACATTTAACAACATTCACATATTATTGAACTCACAGGTTCAACTTGTATCAATTATAGAAATCGCTGACTCCTTCAACATCACATATAGAGCTTACTGGCTCATTCCAATCGCATAGAGCTCACATGTTCATTCAACATCATATATAGAGCTCACAGGCTCATTCTACATCAATTATATAGCTCACAAGCACATTTCATATAACACAGGATATAAATCACATATTACAATCCACTTAAATCCACATATTATCACTCAAACATAAATAATTCATAAAATAATATATTTATGCATCATAATGAATTTTTACTTACCTCAAATCCGCAAAAAGAACGATAATATAAGCTCCTAAAGCACCCTAGTACCTTCACGTATCGTATCTAACAACAATTAATTGCAAATATTATTTGATATAATGCACTAATTTTGCGTTAAACAACTTAAGGCATGGTTACTCATTTCATTATTAATGTTGTCAAGTTACTCGTCATGAAAGCTCAATTTCAAGATAATAAAATTATGTATATCTCGTTTCTTTCTTACAGCTATGCAAATAAAGGAAACAAATTGATGGTTATCACAAAATTATACTATTTAATTAAGTTAAGAACTACTTAATATTCATAAAACTAATCACATAAACATATTTTAAACCAAACATTTAAGTATGAAAAATAAAATAAAACATACCTAAGATCACCTCTCTATAAATTATTGCAACTCGCTTTTCTTTCTTTCTTCTTTTTCTTCGATTTTTTTTTTTTCCTTCTTCGTCGCGAACTCCTTCTGCGACCCTCCTCTCTCTTATTTCTCAACTAGTTTCAACAAATGGGTAAATGGTCTGGGGTAGTTTGGGATTATCTGATCCCTTTCCACCGCCTATAATATACATAAGCCGCCTTTTCTTTTCTTTTCTTTTTTTTTTAAACTTAGCCATTAAGTTTTCCAGTGCCACCACTTAGTAACTTAGGTTACGTTTGTTTTTTGATTAGGTGGGTCGTGGGAAGTCATGATTTTAAAATTTTGAGATGTGAAAATCTTGATGAATAGTAAAAGTATGTGTTTGTTTTGAGATTTTAGTAGAATAGGATGTTACTTTATGTCAAATCAAAGTGTGATAATGGTTGATTTTATAGGTATAATAATAGGTATAATAGGTATTTTATGAGTGTTGTATTGGAAAGAGTAATAATAGGTTTAATAGGTATTTTTAGGTGTGGATTGAGTTTGGGATGTGAAATCCGGATGTTACATCTCAAACTCATGTAGAGACGTGAGCGCAAAGTCCTACGTCCATCCGTGCTAGTCTCAAAATAAACATACCCTTAGGATAATTATATATATTATATAACTAATAATATATTATAATATATATATATATATATATATATATATATATTTGATTAGTAATTTAATTAATTAGCTTTATATATAAATATTACAATTAATCTTTAATTATTAACACTTAACTTACACCACTAATACCAAAATAATTAGCACAACACATTTATCACACTAGAGTCAAATAAATTAGACAAGAATTTTTTCATTAATAAATAAATAAAGACATATATCAATTCAATAAATAATTCAACATTTATAAGTAAAATAATTAGCACAACATCACAAATAACATATGAGTAATATAAAATGTACTCAAATAGTAAATAGCATGATAATAATTAAAGTGCACCTAATGTATCAAATATATTCAAGCAATTATAAATTATCAAATAAATAATTTAAATGCACTTAAGTCATTAAATATATTTAAGCATTTAGCATATAAATAAATAAAATGCATACAACACATGAAGTATACTGGCCAATGAGTTGTGAGAAATTCGGGTATTACAGATAATTTTTAAAAAATGGAAATAAGATTGATGGATATAGAAAGTACATATTATTTCTATTTAATATATTTAAAAAACACATAAATATTCCTATTTCTACCCCCACAATTTCTTTTACATACAAAGTGACGCTAATATTAAAAAAAAAAAAACTTTTGCAAGTTGCATCTATCTTTTTTCATTTTGAAATAATCATGGAATAAAAGGATTAAAAATTTATTAATAATATAATTAATATAATTATATTCGTGATACTATTATTCAAAATATCATTACACTTATAATATAATATTGTATTGTAAAATATTATAATATTAATTTATAATAATAACACCACTGAATAAATATATAATATTATCAATTTCATACGGTAAATAAATTCTAGAGGAGTGACTGAATATTTATGCACGTAATTTTTTGTACCTATATATATTTGTTTAGAAAATTAAAATCCATTTGAATATAGATATGTGTTGGTTTGTGAGAAAATGAAATTGTGCTCGTATTATATTTTAAAATGTTGCATGCTGAGCATATTTGTAACATTTTATTTTTTTTAAGTTTTGTATAAAATTGATTTTTAATAAATTTATTATATATCAATTTAAAGTACCTAACATTTGATAATCAATATCAAAAATCTTTTCAGAAATATAAAAAATTTGAATTAATAATTTATGATAAATTTATTATAACTGTTACAAAATTTTTACTAACTCCAAATTTTAATACTTCTAATAAATATTTTAATACATTTAATCAAATATTTAATATTCTAATACAATTCTATAATAAATTTATAATAAACTATTTTCATATAAACACTTTTTTTGCACAATATTTGTTCCAACTGAGACACTATATCATTCTCTCTACCAGGATGGCCCGAAGATATTCCAAAGTAAAAAATACAAAACCCAAAAAATATCATCCAATTTTCTTTCTGGTATATAAAGTGACTTCAATAACAAAAAAATAAAAAAATTTACATCAGGTGGCTACGGGTTCAAACATGTTATGGATCAGAGGGTGAACATTTTCTTTATGCTAAAACATTATCTGAATTGGAGCATCAAATCAATACTCTCTGGTTGTACATTCATATACTTGATAAAGGCTGGTGGTTATGGGAAGAGATGCCGGTCGGAGAGGTCGAAAACATTTCAGGACGTCATTCGTCGTCGAGCCTTACAATCGTAGGTATTTGTCCATGGTTGATAAAATCAATTTTGTTCAATCTCACACAACACAGGACTTTCTCAGGTAGTTCTTCTGGCTTCTGTGCCTGTTTTTCCAGAGGAGATATATTAAACACCTTCAATGCATATACACCCATGCAAGTGTTGTTTGATTTAAAGCATCAAATACATTTAAAAAGAAAAAAGAATGAAAATGTGCACCTGAAGTGTCAATCCCAGATCAAGAACTCCAGCTGCTAATCGCTCTCGGAATGCTTCAAGTCCCTTTCTTGCAATGTAGCTGAAGCGATGAATGTCGAGGTCTATCTCAAAGTAATTTGGCCCCTGTGTAAAACAGAATACTGATAATAAGAATCAATATCATTTTAGACGAACACATTTGATCATCACTTTGTATTCTTCACCAGCACTGAAAAATTATTATCAGGCCAACCCCAGACAAAACTTGTACAAACCTGGTTCACCCCCAATAATAAACTCATTTTACCTTTCAAAAAACATCATTTGTAAATGGATCACGTGAACCAAGATCACACAAGTATTACTCTTCTTTCTAATGTATGATATTATGTATTCCATCTAATCTGGTTGTTCATATTTAATCGTCCAATACTCTGAACCAAATTACGTTCCTTCTTATGGTGGTTCTGAAAAATTCCCATTCAATTTTAAGTTCAGTTTATAATTAAGAAAAATAGAGAGCATGCTTATCCATTTGTTGGGCAAAGACTCACCTGATAAAATTCATGTTGAGGGCGGGAAAGAACTGGTTTTTCATTGTAAGCATGTAGAAGTTTTCTTTCAGTAGAGCTCGAGACAAGATCATCTGGATGTACCACCCCAACCATAATTTTTAACCTTTCTCGGAAAGGAACATTCGAGTCTTTAGCAAATCCTTTAACCTTTTCCATGTCATCCTCAATCAATTTCTGCACCACAAGACATTCTTTTCATGAACATTGTACTAACTGAATACTGAATCCACAAATTAGACACTTATTATTCTTACCACAATACTGTCTTGAAATTGGGGAGATATATCCTTCTGGAAACTCTCAGAAATCTTAAAGTATAGTACAAGGCTCAGCCCTTCACCATCACCATCACCAAGGAACATAGGTGAGGGATAAGTGGGCAGCTAACACATGACATAGAAATAGGATTTTAAAAAAGGTTACCACTCCGATGAAACTTAAAGACTGTAAATAAATTACTACATATGTTTAGTTACCTGAATGTTAACAATTAACAATGGTGGGATTTTCCCATCTGCTTTCAGGGAAGGCAGCTCAAGGTGTTTTGCTATGTGGTTAATCTTCCTTTGAGATGCAAATAAATCGACACCAATTGGAGTGTAAGGAGAGAGATTTGGTGCAGCGGATTTCTTCTTATCTCTGCAATGCTAAATTGTTATATAATTGACATTATATGATAGAGAATATTATATCAAATTATTTGAGATTTTCCATGTTCAGCAGATAGGGCTGGCAACATACTTAAAGTAGTTGTCTCCACGTAGCTTAAATGTCGATGGTTCAATCATAGACCATGTCCCAGAAGTTTGCTTCTCCTCAGTACAGCATGGGATCATTAGTCCAGCTCTAGGACGATAAACGTACTTTGATGAACCTAAAATCAACAACTTCATGTCAAACTTCGGTTAAGATTAAATTTTATTTTAATAAATCTAAACAATACTCACAAATTTCATTTGTTTCTTCCCCATCAACAGATTTCCTCTTAAAAGAGAGTCGAATAACAGTTGATTTCTTTCTTTGGGATTGTGAGCTAGTACCTAGTGCGCTGGTGATCTTATCATTAAAACTTACATTAGGAACTAGGCGGGGCAAAACAGACTTCAATAATTTCTCTGGAGGTTTCTGCTCATGATTATTGTCATCTTTCACTCCATTAAAACTCACAAATGTCCGGTCTAAAATTTTTTTCCTCTTGGTACCAGATTCATCACTTTTCACTGGACCAGCATGCTCTTTTCCTTGTGTGGTTACTAATGTAGAGTTATTTGACTCCATGACTCCATCTTTGCTCGTAAATGATTCTGTTTTAACATATTCAATTATCAAAAAAAATTCACAGTTTTAACATTATACAGATGCTGTCAGCAATAAGGTGTGAACTATCATATTGTAGCACTTGTCCATTTGAAATGTTAACGGGCAAATGGTGACTCGAACCTATAACCTTACAATAGAGGCAATGGGCTCTAATCACTTTGAGCTATACCACTTTGTTAACATTGTACAGGAAATATGCTAGATGAAATTTGGAACCACAACATAGGATATATACTTAATTAACTCTTCACATGAAATTCTGCATCTTGAATGGCAACTTATAAGCATGCAAACCCTAAGTTCTAAAACAGAAGATTAATTATTCAATCGAATTGTTGTGTTGGCCTCCAGTGGGCTTTCAGTGTTTACTATCATCAGAGTTCATATGCCTAAAATTTGATGAATGGACATGTCAATACAAATTAATTGTGCTTGACATGTTCCTCAATAGTTCTGAGATATGAGCAAGAATGGAAATATTCAAGAAACATGATTTTTCAAAATATAATACTTCAAGGATCATAAATGCTAACAAGTATAGAACTTATTCAAGAAATTGTGCATCAATTGACTGTGAAATGCATCAAATCCATTTATTCGAACATTTCATGACTAACAACAAAGTACTTCTGAGATGTAGATTAAGTAAATTAAATATATTGGAATTTCAACTGTTCAGAGCCACATCAAAATACAAACACTAATTCTTTACCTCCATGCACACTATTAAAGTCATCATCTGAGTCGGAATCTAGTACACTGAGCGTATCAAACCATTCTTCACAAATTCCTGTGAACAGAAACCACAATAGATAAGAATTTAGCAAAGTAAAGAGATCCTCTATCGTCGACTAACAATATATCAAAAAATTGAAATTTTAATTGAAATAAATTTTGCTTCCTAAAGAAACTCACCAGCGGAAATATCTGAAACTCGAGCCCCTGCATCGCTATTCCTTATTTTGTTTCCATCTGTAAATGAAGCCAAATGGTGCCTTTTGGAAGGACGGCGACGCTTCCTCCTTAATTTAACATGTCTGAATGGTTTATTCGGTACAGCTGGTGAGGATACACAAGCACCCATTTTGGTTACTCAGTCTCTAAATATCTGCAACAAGATATAAGACGTTACTAATACTTGGAACTTGATGGAGATAAATTTTAGCGAATAATTACATTTATCAAGTTACAAATACAAAATGGGCCAAGAGTCAATTGATAAAAAGGGAATACGTTCGATCAAAAAATGTAGTGCTCACAGATATTGAATTGAGTTCATAATGGGCACACGCTCACTCAACTACCAAAACAGTAAATAACTTTCCTTAAATTGCAAACGACGCCCAGTAAAAGTGAGAAGCATAAAAGAAACATTACAGATAAGAGAGCCATTCAGCCGAGTTTGCTATATCTATTCCAGTTTTTATCACTAGAAACTGTAATACATTCTCGATATTCTAAAACATAATGGTGCATGCATTACAATGATTGCAACTAATGAGGTTTGCTTTCAAATGTTTTGGAAGCAAAAACATGCCATAATATTCTTGGCTCAAAAATTCACAAATTTATGATCCACTTCTCCTTAGAACCTGTTGACACATCAAGAGAAATATAATAACTCGTCACTTGCTCCATTGAAATTAAAAGACTGAAAATCATCCATGGCAAAATTTAATATTCTAATTTGTTTCCACTAAAAGAAAAGTTAAAACAACTCCATGTGATCACATTCACATAAAACAAGACCAAGAAAAGTAAAAGTTGGGACAGCATATGCAAGGATCATGATCTACGCCCAACTTTATCTTATGCCTTTTTTTCAATGTTTTTGAAACTGTTGATTCAAGATTAAAAAGGAATGAGGGTAGATGACCTTGGGATATCCACTTTCATATGTGAATCTCAAGACAAATTGATGGCATTATCCAGAGAAAACAAATTAAGATAACGAAGACGATGGTGAAGATCGTGATGATCCATCATAAACATGGTCCCCCCATCAAATGAACAATACAAGACAAATCTGAAAAAAGGGGGATTTGAAGAACAACAAATATGAACGTATGAAAGGTGTCCCAAAAGCAAGAAAACTAGCTGTCCTTATCAACAACATATAAAATAGGAACACAGATAAAAAACACACCAATGTACTGAGACGTGAAGACAAATCCACATTCCATTTAAGACAAGAAACAGAATGAATCAGGGGTGTGTATCATGCGAGGATTAAAGCATTTAACCAATTCAAAAAGCTGCAGAATCCCCACCCCCACCCCACAACTGATGAGGCGTGAGATGATCAATTTAATATTCACAAAAAAACAGAAACATCAAAACAATAATTATAAAGGCGCTTGCTAGCAAGAAAGTTCTTGGAAACACAATTGATCATATTAAAATCAGGATTCCACCACCCCCATCTCAAAAGATGCAGACAATCATAAGAACAATTGCACCAAATCCACGAACAAACACGTGTCCGTGCGTGTGTGTATATACAGACACATGAACATAGAAAGGGACCTGAGAGAGAAAAACGCTTTCCGGAGGAGAGAGAGTTGTGGGTCCGCCGGTGTCGGGTGCGATTTTCATTCCAGGCCCTTTTTCTCTTTTCCGCAACACCGATTCTTTTCTTCTTCTTCTTTTTTTATAAAAATGATTTCTTTACCTGATTGTTTCCATGGATTTACAGCACCAAGGCTGCGAAAATATATAAAATATACAGAGCAAGATCGAAAGAGGGCCAATCCCTGCGTCGCCACTATTTCCTCCCTGATATGGCTGGTGGGGGTACAAGGGGGAAGGCTGACTGGTGAGATGGAATTTATCATAAAATTGTAAAATAATAAATGATGGAACCTTTCGTCTTTGCATAATTTTATCCTCAGATTTTATGTTATATACTGACTAATAATTACTTATTGCGAGCACAAAAATATTGGTAAAATTTTGTGTGAGATTATTATTGTTGTCCAATATAAATGTTAGTAATGTAAATTGTTTTATTATTTAATTGTTGTCTTGAAATGGCATAATATTGTGCTTTTCCAAAAGTGGAACAAATGTAATTATTGTGAAGTGATTATTTTAAAAAAAATTCTCCTAAAAAAATACATGTATTTTTTAGTAAGTGGTTCAATTTTATATAGACAAAAATTTATATGAACCTGAGTTTATGGTGAACTCGGGTTATCAATTATCATTGTCATGTATATTCACTATTATGTATATTCACTATCATTGTTATGTATATATATTATCACTGTCAAAATATAAAGTATATTTTTATAACAGTGATAATATATATGAATAACAGTGATACGAGTTCATGTGAACTCAGGTTCACACGAGATATACTTTTATATAATATAAAGGGTATTACTTTTCAAGAATTTTATCTTAAAAGGATACTCTTTGCATATTTTTTGAATAGTGGTATAATTTATTGATGAGGAACATTCACGTGAAACGGGTAAATTTAAAAAAAATCGCGGATCCTACCGGTCGGGTCGGATTTGGGCTTTTTTTTTAAAAAAAAATTCGCAACTATGCTTCCAGGTTTTTTCGCTCCCAGGTATGTTACTATTTAGTCAAATGCATGTTATTAATAAGCAAAATGTGTGTTACAATTAGATTAAATGTTGTTTTCTTTACATATATTCATTTGTTTTTGTAGAAATAACATTTTTTTATACAATTTAATAATAAATGTGTGTGTTGCTACAAAAAATATTATTTTTTTCATAAATACTTATGAGAAAATAATATATTTTCTTATTTTCACTCTCAGGTATGTTACTATTTGGTCAAATGCATGTTACTAATACGCAAAATTTGTATTACAATTAGATTAATTGTTGTTTTTTTTACATATATTAATTTGTTTTGTGTAGAAATAACATTTTTTCATACAATCTAATAATAAATGTGTGTTACTACAAAAAAAATATTATTTTTTCATTAATACTTATGAGAAAATAATATATTTTCTTATAGTAACAAACATATAGTTTTGGGAGACAATTCAAAATACTCATCTTCAACTTACCAAAATTTATTTTACCCACTTCAAATATAAACAACTTTTTCTATCCATTTTCAATTTCAAACAATTTTTTTTACTCATATGACCCACAAACATCATTATCTAGTTATTACACCACACCCTACTCCACCCTACCCTACCCTACCCTACCCCACCCCACCCTATTTGATATTTATATAATTTAATATTTTATAACATACAATTTTAATAAATTAACTAATTATAATATTTTTATCATATATATGTGATTATTGAATTCTCTATTTAGACTATTTTAATGTATAATGCATATTAATTAATATTATAATATAAAAATTACATTTTAATACAAATTAATGAATATTATAGTTTATAAAAGTATATAAAAATATTTAATTTGTGATGTTTGAAAATATATTTATTAAAATTTAATTAACACGAGAGCATTATCCACATCAAAATTAAATTAAAAATTTAAATATTCTACCGAATTTTCTTCATAAAAATTTAATTATAAACTTTAATTTTTATTAATTGCATATCGAATTAGTGATTAATTAATAAAATTTTTTATACAAAAATACTAATTAAAAAATTCACTCTAATATTTAAAATACAAACTCTTTCCCTCTCTCCATTTATATTTATTTACCTATTAAATAATTTATAAAGTCTAATTTACCCCTTTTATGAGGGTAGTGTAGTTATGAGAATAAAATGGGACACAATTCAAAGTTATTAAATCTTTTATACCCAATTTATAAGGGTATATAGGTCTTTTATTATAAATTGGGTATAAAAGATGTTTTAAAGTAGATGTGGGTAAAATAAAATTTTAAAAGTTGAAAATGGGTATATTGTGGTATTCTCACTATTGTTTTTGTGTTATATGAAAAATTATTTATTATATAAAAATAAATGAATATATATATAAAGAACAACATTTCATAAGATTGTAACACACATTTGCTAAGATTGTAACACACATTTGCTCTAATAGTAACATATATTTGCTTCCCCAATTTGTGTTACAATATGAGCAAATGTGTGTTACAATATAGACAAATACGTGTTACTGTAAGAGAAAATGTACTTTTATAAGAATAAGTATGTGTTTTTTAATTTAATCATCATTCCTTTAAATCTAGGTATATTGATTCATATATTAATACACTTTTTACTATTTTATATGTGTTATTATATAAAAAATAATTATTTATATACAAATAAATAAATATTTATGAAAAACAATTATGTTTTCTTATATTAACGCACATGATTTTTCTCTTATATTATGTTATAAACTATTTATTCTATATAAACAAATGAATGTATGCAAAATAACAACTTTTTATAAGATTGTAACACACATTTGCTCTAATGGTAACATATATTTGCTCCCCCAATTCGTGTTACAATATGGGCAAATACGTGTTACAATATGTGTTTTTTAATTTAATCACCATTCATTTAAATCTAGGTATATTGATTCATATATTAATATACTTTTTTATTATTTTATATGTGTTATTATATAAAAAATAATTATTTCTATACAAATAAATAAATATTTATGAAAAACCAATATGTTTTCTTATAGTAACACACATGATTTTTCTCTTATATTATGTTAAAAACTATTTATTCTATAAAAACAAATGAATATATGCAAAATAACAACTTTTTATAAGATTGTAACACACATTTGCTATAATAGTAACATATATTTGCTCCTCAATTTGTGTTACTATCTAGGCAATTTCTTATTTATTTATTTTTACTATTTATAATATATTCTCTAATTAAATAACATTAAAAAATTTATGTATGCAAAAAAAAAATAAAAAATTGAATCAATTAATAAATCTCCTCACAGCCTTTTACTTCTTTCTGTGATCCATGATGTATTGATGTTTGTGTGCTTCTCTTTTGCATTAACTCCTAATTCACGTCTACTGCTGAAACCATTATTTCTTTTTTTAAGCCGCCGTCTTTTTTCTTAAGATCAAAATTGCCCGCGAGTTTTGATATGAATATGGGTATGACCCATTTAACAATATGGTATCGTTTCACCGTGAAACGTTTCATATAAGTTTTTGTCTTTATTTATTGTATGATGTTACTTTTCAAATATTTATTTTAAAATTATGTAGTTTATACTTTTTAAAAAAAATTAATATTCACTCTATACAAGATAAATGCTCTAATGGATGACACAAATTTTAAGAAAGATACAAATAAAATAAATAAAGTAGAAATATTCTAAAGATATTATATTTTTTATGTATAAGTGTAAAATCAATAAAATGTGTTTTTTTTTTTTTTTTGACGGAAATAAAATGTGTATAGTTAAGTGACATTAAAGAGTGATAATAAATGATCATTCTCATAAATAGAATGTGCATCTTTTTGATAGACAGACAAAATAAGATAAGTAAAAATGCTTTTAGTTATCGAAGAAAATAAAATTTACCTTTAAAAATAATGTTCTTGAGAAATTAATAGGTATTTTATGGGTTATTTTATCAACTTAATAAATAAAGTAAAGAAATGAGTTGAATTGTAAATGTATATATGAGTAGGTCAAAAAAATATATTATAATTTAGTATGATATTGAGATATTACGAAAGTGTAGTTTATGGAGAATATTTTTCATTTAAGTTGTGTGGGACACAATAAAAAAATATAAAAGATATAGATGGAACAAGGAAGTTTAATTTACTATTAAAATATTAATTATTTTACTCTAATTAGTCTATTATTCACATTTCATCTAACATTATTTAGTTCTTCAAAAAGAAAAAAGATGTGATGTTAAACATCTTTCATGATCATTTTCTGTTATATTTCAGTATTTTATTTCAGTTAATATACATATCTTTCATATAAGTGTTTTTTTTTACAATTGTAGTGATAATACATTTTGGTAATCTCTTTTTTAACCTTTAATTATTTTTGAATAAAATCAATATATGATGAATCAGTCAAAATTTGGGGGAATTTTCAGTTTCAGTTCACCAAGTCTCCTTACACCCCAAGAATATCTCCAAGTCCACCCTTATAACTTCATCATAATTCGTTCCCAAAGGGAATCGAACCCAGATCTCTCATTAAAGTGAGGAGCCCAATGGCCAGGTGAGCTAGCTCCCCTGGTTGTCTACACTGTATTACTATATAATGCATGCAATATTAGAGATAATATTTTTTGGAAACACTAAATATAAATGGACTAATTTTTTTGTGTATGCTTATTAAAAAAATAAATATAATATATAAAAGTAAGTGTATTAGCGTAGATATAATGTGTAAAAGTAAGTTTATTAGAATAAAATATGAAAATATTAATTATAAATATTTTTATTTTAAAAAAATAGATTATATATTGTGGACGATTTATTTTAAAAAGTAGACTTTTAATATGAACTATTTTTTAAGAAGGGAGAAAATATTTTATAAAAAAATGCAAGTCAACAAAATTAAAAGCTCATTGAATAAAATCAGTCACGTCCGCATACAAAAACAATGTTATTTGTTTATCTTACCACTAGGTGTTGTACTCGTATACTTTTATGTCAACCAATAATACAATACGAAAAAAATGTAGTAGCATATTCAAGTCTCTTATTCATTAAGTGCACCATATAATTTAAATGTATTTTAAAAAAGTTATATTTTATTCATTCCACTATAAGTTGCTCATTTTATCATTTTCGTCTGTCCCATTAAATATTGTTCATTTGCTTTTTTTCCCTTTTTGAAAACTATTATTTACTTTTTTATTATTTTTTAAATATTTTTTTTACACTATTTTCATTACTTTTTCATTTTTTTTCCATCACATCACTTATACTTTTTCACTTTTACCTTAATCCGTGTGCCCAAAAGCAACGAGCAACTTATACCGGGACGGAGGGAGTATAAAATAGTGAAATACTATTGAAAAGTCACATATATTATTACCAATTTTTTTTTTTTAATAATAACACGTGTGACTTTTTAATAATTAATATGTAACTTTTAAAAAATACACTTAAATTGCACGGTATACCTGATGCATATAAGACTAGGAGGAATAAATATTATCTCTACAACTTAATCTGACCTGCGGTATAGCCTTGGAAAAAATTTCTTTCTATATAGAGTAATACACAATAAAATATTACAACATATAGTGAATATTCAGAGATCAATTAAATTTTGAGAAACATAATGTCTGAAACAATTCATAACGTGAAATTAATATAATTATATATGTTTATTAAATACAATTAAATATATTTAGCAATACTATTAAATTATAAACTAAACACAATATAAAATATTAAAATATCAGCAAACCAATATTTAATTGAGGACAAAAACTTGTATGAACCCGAGTTTACGGTGAAATCGGGTTCATCAATTATCATTGTTATGTATATTTATTATCAATGTTATGCATATATACTATCACTGTTAAAAAATTAAATATATTTTTATAACAGTTATAATAATTATACATAACAGTGATACGACTTCATGTGAATTCGAGTTCACAAGAGCGCTCGATTATGTGTGAAAAATGGGGAAGGAACAATGTGAAGAGTCACATTTATGTCATATGTTACACTAATAAACCAACAAGACAATAACTATGCCATGTGATGAAGTTGCTTCAATTATTACTAAAACTTAATTATTTGAATCCACAAATCCCTTATAATAATAATAATAATTGAAATGTGTATTTATGTGTTGGAGTGTATTGGAACCTCTTATGTCAACTTATCACATGATTCAACATTCGAGGCGTTGTTAAATTAATTTACTTTCTTTATTATAACATAAGAAAATACTAATTATAAAATTCAAGTGTGTGATTACTTAATTCACTCACAAGTTTTTTATATGGGATGTCAATCTTAATTTGAAAAATTAAGTTATAGTTTCCTCTTCATTAATTAGTAGCAACTCAATAAAATTTTATAAAATTGAACCAATTAAATTTCACTCATGATTGAAAAAATTTACTCTCTTTATTACGATTTATTTTGTCTATATATAATAGTACAAATTTTAATTAAAAAGTTTTTCATTAGTATTAAAAATATGAAATTAATGGTATATTAATATATTCTACTTTATTGAATGAAGTTTAAGTTTATTGCTAAAACATATATTGAAAAATATAGAGAAATTATGTAAAAATGAAAAATGCTATCAATTTTCTACGTACGGAAATACTGAGTATAAAAGTTCACAATTCAGTTATTGTTCAATCTGGTTAACGGAATTAAAAATCAAAGTTGTACAATGAAAGGACATTATATTAATGTTAATTTTATTAGTAGGTATTGCGTGAAAATAATAGTTTACGATAAATTTATCATGAAATTTTTTAAAGTATCAAATATTTGGTTAAATGTATTAAAATATGCATAAAAAATTGAGGTCAATATATAAATTTAATTGACCTCGATTTTTTATATATCTGATAAGATTTTTAATATACCTGGTTAAATGTTTGATACTTTAAAACTGGTTCATGATAAGTTTATCATAAACTATTTTCATACAAAACTATGCCTAATTTTATATCTCTCAACAAATTCAAATTGTTGAATAAAATTTAAGATAAAAAATTATGTGAAATCGTCTCATAGTATGACATCGAACCAAATTAAAAAAAAGTGATAGCGTTATAATAAATGATACTCCCTCCGTCCCCCAAATTTATTCTCACTTTCCATTTTCGTCCATCCCCAAAATTTATTCCCCATTCATATTTTTAGAAAATATTATTTTACTATCACACTCACAAACAATCATTTTATTCTCTAGTGGACCCCACAATTATTTCACAATACCCTTAAGGGTACGTTTGTTTTAGGATTTAAGGGGTCGTAGCAAGTCATGATTTTGAAATCCTGGGATGTGGAAACCTTGATGAATAGTAAAAGTGTGAGTTTGTCTTGGGATTTTAGTAGGGTAGAATGTTACTTTATGTCAAATCAAAGTGTAATAATGACTGATTTTATAGGTATAATAATATGTATAATAGGTATTTTATGAGTGTTGTGTTGGAAAAAGTAATAATAGGTTTAATAGGTATTTTTAGGTGTGGATTGAGTTTGGGATGTGAAATCCGGATGTTAAATCTCAAACTCGTGTGGAGCGTGATCGTAAAGTCCTACGTCCATCCAAGTTAGTCTCAAAACAAATATACCCTTACTTTATCTACTTTATCTCACTTTTCTTAAAACTCGTGCACACACAAGTGAGAATAAATTTGGGAGACGGAGAGAGTAATATTTTTAAGGAAAAGTAATAAATCACTCCTACAAAAATACCATTGCATCACTTTTTGTTAAATTCTTATCAGAGTGATAATTTTTTAATTATATAATTGACACATTTTAAGTTAAAAGTGGATCAAATAATATTGATTTCACATTATGAGACGGTGGTCTAGCACAAAAATTATTCAAATTTTAATTATTTTATAAACAAAAACTTGTATGAACTCAAGTTCACGGTGAACTTGAATTTATCAATTATCACTGTCAATTGTATACACTATCATTGTTATGCATATGCATTATCACAGTTAGAAAATTAAATATATTTTTATAACAGTTATAGTATATATGAATAATAATCATACTAACTATACATAACAGTGATACGAGTTAATGTGAACTCGAGTTCATAAGAGACCTACTCTATTTTATATTATTTGTGTCTTTCACTCACTAATCAACAATTTGGGTTCGAACTTAAATTGATTAATTTTATACTTTTTTATAAATTTAAATTTTTAAATAAAATAAAATTATTTTAGGAGAAGACATATTTTTAAGGGGTAAAACTTAATCTAGAATCGTGATAATTGTTCATTTTCATTTTCAAAAAAATTTATATGAACAAGTTTTATAGTTTGATATTAATATTACATGATATATTTACTGATATAATTAGTTGTATTTACTAATACAATATATATTTGGCATAATACATTAAAAGGCCCCTGAACTATCATCTTTTATTTTAAAAGGCCCCTAAACTATTTTTTATTTTAAAGAGCCATCAAATTATCAAAACTTATTTCAAGATACCCTTATTTCACGGTCTATTAGTCAAACGTTAGATTATATATGAGTATATCATATATTTTTATGCCAACTAGGATTATAATAAGCCACATAGATAAATAATTTTTAATATACAAAATCTATCAAAAAAAATTGGAAAAAAGAGTCTTCAGAAAAAAAAAAAACTCAAAAGGCGTGGCTTGAGAAAATTCTCAATTCTCAAACCCTAATTTTTATATGATTGGAGAAAATTCATATTTGTCTACTGCTTGTACTGTAGAAATTTATGGAGATATTGACATTGGCGATCATGAAATCGTCTGTCTTTGTGGATTTCGTTATCGAATGAATGGAACTTCAAAAAAATAACCAAAATCCTCAATCCTCTATGAAGTATAAACCCACCAACAAATCCGCCATGGATCACGCAAAAAACTCCCAATAAAACCCTACATACTAAAAAATCCTTGAAACTTTTGAAGTTTTTTGAAGAAATTAATATAAGTGGGGTTTGATTCGTAACAACAGATCTTTAAATTTCAGATTTTGATATTGTGAATATTTTGTGTCCTCAAATAGCGCTATTTCCTTTCAAAAGAAGTAGTGTTGTTTGAATTTCTTTTGTTTGAAAGAGTCAATTATTTATTCAAGAATTTTTTTTATACATTTTGTAAAAAATAAGAGTTATTTATCTCCATGGCTTATTTTAATCCTAGTTAGCATATTAATATACATCACACTCGCATAAATTGGCGCTTGAAAAACACTTATTAACATACTGTGAAATAAGGGTCTCTTGAAATAAATTTTGATAATTTGATGTCTCTTTAAAACAAAAAATAGTTTAGTGGATTTTTAAAATAAAAAGTGATAGTTCAGGGGCCTTTTGATGTCTTATGCCTATATATTTTATACTCCCTCCGTCCCAACATTTTCTTCATAGGTGGAGTTTCACGCATATTAAGAAAAAGTGAAGTGTGAAGTTAAATAATAAAATATAAAAAGTGTGATTTATTGACTTTTGTGAGTGTGAGTTGTTTCCTTTTTTGGAGTGTGAAGAAAGAGTTGGGACATCCATATAAGGAAAGTGTAAAATTTATCTTAGGACAGAGGGAGTACTACGCAAATTCTACTGAGCACCCAAATGCATAGTATGCGCTTGAATTTTAATTTTAATTTTAATTTTTGAAAACACGCTACACACTGCACTATATGTTTTTTTTTTTTTTTTGCAATTAAGGTATTGTGAATTGTTTTTAGGGTATTGAGAATTGTTTTGGGGGCATTGGAAATTGTTATTGGGGTATGGATCATTGGAAAAGAAAAGCAGTATTATGTTTCTTATTGTAAAAATGAGTTTATTTTGAGTTGAAGCTTATTGGAGATTGAAGTGTAATGAACACAATTTTTAGGTGATTTATATCATTTAAGCTAAATTTTGTTGGTTAAATTTTTATGTTTATGGTTTATTTCTTTTTAATTGTTATGAGTATTGATGAGTTGTTCTTGGGGTATTGAGAATTGTTTTTTGGGTATTGTAAATTGTTCTTGGGGTATTGGGGTATGGATCATTGGAAAAGAAAAGCAACATATAGGTTTCTTCTTGTAAAAAGAGGTTTATTTTGAGTTGAAGATTGAAGTATAATGAACACCATTTTTAGGTGATTTATATCATTTAAGTTAAATTTTGTTGGTAAATTTTCATGTTTATGATTTATTTCTTTTTTATTGTTGGGTATTGATGAGTTGTTCTTGGGGTATTGAGAATTATTCTTTGACTATTGTAAATTGTTCTTAGGGCTCGTTTGATAGGGGAGATAGGATAAGAGGGTGAGAAAAGAAAAATTGTGGGAGCAAAGTTATTTAATTGAGTGTTTGATAGGATGTATTATAATCTTTCTTCAAAAAGATCCGGGCACACATATTAAGGAAAAGTTGGAGTATGTGAGTGTAAAGTTAAATAATAAAATATAATATACTTTATTAACTTTTGTGAATGTAAATTATTTCTTTTTTAAGGTGTGAAGAAAGAGTTGGGACGTCCCGAAATGGAAAAACAGAAAGAAAGAGTTGGGACGGAGGGAGTATTATTAATTGGAATAAGGGGTTTGATAGAAGATATAAAAATACTCCAGAGGATCTACGAAATCAAGCCTGAACCAATATGGCTATTGGATCTGTGAAATCAATAATCTCCCAATTTAATTATGATGTGTATATGTATGTATATAGTTATATATATATATATGTATATATATCTAATCAGATAAAAAGAAACAAGGGAGAAGCATATATATATATGTATATGTAATCAGAGAAGAAGAAACAGGGGAGAAGCATTATTGTTAACAGAGGAACATTTATCAATATTAATAGAGAAGAAACACCATTAATTGAGAGAAGCACCACAAATTAAGAGATACCATTATTTCAAAGAAAAACACCATTAATTCAAATATGCCATTAATTCAAATAAGAAAAAAAGATGACGCTTAACCACCAATCAAAACCCTAATTTAGAAAAGAAAAATCATTGTTCGCAACAGAGAAGAAGCGTCATTGTTAGCCGTCATTAATTCAGAGAAGAAGCACTCAAAATCACCAAATCATACACCACTGGGAGTCAAGTCGATGGTTTCCGGTCATCGCAAACCGTACACCACGGGGTCAAGTCGACGATTTCCGACCATGACCTCAAGGTATCTGACAACGTTGGGCTACAATCGGCGATTTTCGGCCAAGTTGTAAATGATGGTTTCCATCTTTGCAGAAGATATTAGCATCCATAAAAGGTATCTGAGGGGATGGACGCGATATGATTTCTGATTGTGTAATTCTAATTATAGAGAACTGCACGAAAAATACGGTCACTCGTGAAAAGAGCCGGGCAGCACATAAATTTTATCTAGTCTACCAAACGCTGTAAAATATCATATACCTTTTTTTCATGACCTTATAATCCTACCAAACGAGTTCTTAGGATATTGAGGTATGGATCATTAGAAAGGAAAATAGCAATAGCTTTCTTCTTGTAAAAATGAGTTTATTTTGAGTTAAAGCTTGTTGGAGATTAAAGTGTAATAAACACCATTTTTAGGTGATTTCTATCTTTTAAGTTAAATTTTGTTGGTTAAAATTTAATGTTTATGGTTTATTTATTTTTTATTGTTATGTGTATTGATGAATTGTTCTTAGGATATTGAAAATTGTTCCTGGTGTATTGTAAATTGTTTTTGGGGTATTTTATTTAGAGTTGTTCTTGGAGTATTGTGGATTGTTCTTAGGGTGTTGTATTTGTTCTTGGGGCATCAATCTTACCAAATTTCCCTTTCTTCTTTCCAAACAATACCAATCTCACTTCCAATACTCTCTCTGTCTATCTCCACACACATATATATATATATATATATTTATATATATATATATATGATTTTTTTCCAAGGGTGGGGATATGTGTTAATAGCTAGCCGCACCCAAGCTCACCACAAAACGATGGACTTCCTTTTCCCAACTACGATTATCTTCTGCATTATTCTTCATTTTTGTATCTGCAATTTTGCCAAATGTAAACACAAATTCACGCCTTCAATTTCCAGCTACAATCATCCAAAATCATACCCAATAACTAATTTCAGTCGCTGTAGCAAGGTATAGAGGCGTGGGCACTTGTAATGGAATTTGACAGCGAACGGTCGCAGCTGTGGTTTGTGAGTTTTAAAATTGAAATACACAGGAGACACACTCTTATACTATGATATCAGTAAATAACTATAATAATATCAATAAATATATTTTATAATATATAAATACAATTTATGATACAAAATTCATAGTATGAATAATTTCACATAAATACTAGTCTTAGATTTTTGGTCGAGTCAAGCAACCTTAGATTTCAGTGTAACAAATATATTTATTATAAAGTTCATATACCAAGAAAAATAAAGAAAACAAATGGACGTGGTATATTTTAATTATGAGTAAATTCTGTGTGGAAGTGATATATATTATGAATTAATTTTTAATGAACTAAAAAAATAAATTCATAAAAATAAATTTCGTATCATAAAATAGTTCATATCATAAAAATGGTCTTTATAATATTTTACCTTTAATTATTCATTTATTTGCTAAACCCTTTTTTATAAAGATTACTCCTTTAGTTCTTCTATAAAATTTATATTTTGTTATTTTGGTCCGTTTTTTTTATAAATTATTATGCACTTTTTTGTTATTACTTTTATTATTATTTTTTATATATTTCTATTAGTATTTATTTTTTCATTACGTTACTTATACTTTTTATTTTTGTTGTGCTTAACAAGCATGAAAAGCTTATACGAGATGTTGGCAGTAATAATCATGCACGATACCAAAATATCCATATTACTAAAACAAGTATAGAAATTGACTTCCAAAATTTATTAGTATAGAACTATTGGGTTTAAATATTAGTCAAACTTAAAATATTCACAAATGGATTCCCTCCATTCTATAATACTAATAATTTGCACAATTTATATATTTAGATATTTCGAGATAAATTGCACATTCAGATACAAAAAAATTATATAAATTTTATTCTTGAAATATTTATATTTTTATATATACGTCCCAAAATTTTTCACAGGTTAATTTGCATATACACTGAAAAAAAAAACATAGATGTAAATGACGGTCACCGAGACAGCCTAGGCGCTTGAAGACCCTCAACCGCCGACGTCAAGATCAATTCGCCGAGAAAAATCTGCCAACATGTATATTTGACACTGCCGAGACCGTCTTGACACCGCCTAGATGACCATTACTCTTCTTTTTAAATTTTTATTTAAACTTAAAAATTAGAACTAAAATTTAAAAATAAAAACTAATTTACTAAATTACTAAAAAATGAAAATTACTTCATATTTATTCGTTCTATGTATTATTACTCTTTTTGTGTTTCATTTAGAAGTTGGGCAATGTCGTATTATAATAGTTTTTAACATTTTGTTGGTTTTTTATATTTTGAGATAGTTATTAATTATGTTTTAAATTTATAATTTATTTATAATGTATATTTTTATTAATATATGTTTTAAAAAAAATTATTCTAATAAAAAATAGAAAAAACATTGGCACCGCTGTTGATGGGCGAGCTACTCGAGACAAATTAGAGAATCAAGATATCACCTAGGAGGTCGCCCGTGAGCTCGCCAGAGTGCCAAGCGCACCTCCGGGCACCAAGGCGTCGGAGCTCGCCTGAGTGTCCATCTCTGAGCTCGCCCGGGTGCTCATCTCTGAGCTCGCCCGAGTGCTCACCTAGGAGCTCGCCCATGAGCTCGCCTGTTAGTCGATAGGACCCCGATGATGCGCTCTTTTTCCCTCCGTCCGGTTTATCCACAAGGGTGGTTTACGGCGAGGTTTTTAATGAGGCCCATCTAGTCTAAGACATTGTAGCAGGATGAGGCACAATGCAGGGAGCAGTGTGAGGGACCAGGACGAAGGTTACGGACCTTCGTCAACACCGGAAGCCAAATAGGCTTGTAAGGTGCCGTCCCACACTCGCGCACCTATAAATAAGACATCTCTTGTACTATTCACACAATTTTTTCAATTCTCTCACATTTCACACAATTAATACAATCCCTACTGCAATATTTCTCTCTCTAAACTCTCTCCCTGCCCAGGAACATAAAATCACAAGATTATTGTTTGGTAGAATTAATCCGTTGTAAAGCCACATAAACAAACATCGATTAGTAAATTCTATCAACAATTTGGGGCTAGAAGAAGGGTGCTCGAACCTTCGAATCTGAAAATTAAAAATTTTCAAGAACAAAAAATTAGGGTTTGTTGAAGATTTGAAGATTTGAAGATGTTCTTGATAAAACTCAAGAACACTTGAAGATACATATACACATATTCATTCCTTCAAACAAAAACCCAGGTTTCCGGGTAGAAATCTAGATTTTCGGATTTATAAATTTTATCCGGAAAAAGTTTTCAAACGCGCGCGTGTACACGAATAAACCGAATTTCGGATAATTCGTCACACGCGAGGCTAGACGAAAACTTACACAGATCCACCTAAGCTGGACGACCACCACTCCGGCGTCCTCCACCACTCCGGTGACCTCCCTCCACCTCGGCGACCTTCAGCAAGTTACCCCCTCCGAAACCCAAAAATGGCTAACACTCGAGCCGCCAGGGGACAGGCCTCCGCAGCCGCGGGAATGTCCAAAGGAGGTGACCAAAACCTGGCCGAGGTGGAGACCTCACGCCAGGTGGTGGAGACATCACAACCTCCTCCCCAGAAGAGAACCGCAGCTCCGCGACCTCCGCGAGTTGCGGTGACCCAGGAAGACTTGGCCCCCGCCCTAAGGGACCTGGCCAGCAACCCTGACGAGCTCCAACGCACCATCGCGACCTTATAGAGGTTGCAGCAGAGACAGCAGGACGAGCTCACCCTAGTACCCAGGTGACCTCCAGCTGCCGAGGCCCGGGGGCAGACCAGGCCCACCCAGGGCACCCAGACCAAGGGGGATTACAGCGCCCTCCCCACCGAACAGGAGGCGAGCTCGGCACAAGCTCGCCAGCGTAGGGAGAGGACCGGTAAGGCCAAAATGGTGGAGGAGGATCCCGCTCCTTACACCGGAAGGGAGTCGGCCTACACCGGGGCATCTGGCACCCACCAATCACAGAGGAGAGAAGTCCTCCAAGGCCGCCTGGGCCCGAGATACGAGGAGAATGAGCGTACGGCGGCCCCAGCTGCATCTCACGGGGACTCCGACCAGCAACCGCGCAGATCCGCCCACGAAAGGTTGAGGAGGCCCGCCACTGACCGGCTAGGCCCCCATGGCTGACGTCAATTTCAGCCCGCCACTGAGAGGTCACCCCAGAGTGAGGCACCTCGGGGACGTGCATCCACGAGACGCACGACCTTTGAGCAACCTCCGCCGGAGGTGACCCGTGATGACGAGCTGACCTCACTAAAAAAGGCTGTCGAAATGCTACAAGCTCAAGTAGCAGCCAAGTCTGGCGGACCTGACGCTACGACTCTCCCCACATCTCCATTGGCACCTGCCATCCTCCGCGCACCGGTCCAGAAGAAAATCCAGTTCCAGGTGATGTCCGCGTACGAGGGCGAATCTGACCCGGAAGTCCACCTGGCCAAGTACGCAGACTTCATGATTTCGGTTGGCGCCACCGACTCCACCCAGTGCCGGAACTTCCCACTGACCCTAGGGGATCGAGCTCACCGCTGGTTCTCTTCACTCGCCCCGGGGTCAATCTGCTCATTTGGCCAACTCTCACGGGAGTTCCTGGCCCACTTCTCTGGGTTCGGATCCTACCTTACCCAGAAGCACCGACTCGCCAACATCCATCAAGACGAGAGCGAGACCGACTAGCAGTACCTGGAAAGGTTCGACAAAATCCTGCTAGAAGGCGAGCCGGTGAGCGAGGACACCAAGGTCATCGCAGCGATGGCCGGACTCAAGAGGGGCACCGACCTCTGGAAGGAGATGCACCTTGCATGTCCCAACACTTACAGCGAATTCCGTCATAAGGCGGGGGTGTTCGTGGCCATGCAGGAAACACTGCTCAAAGAAGTTGGTACGGGAAGAAGTCCGGGGGCACCTACAAAGCTCCCTGAAACTTAAAAGCCTTTAGCGAGGGAGACGAGCTCAAAGAAAAACTCAACCAGGTCCTCACTGTCTCCGTTGACCATGTCTTCACTGACGTCAAAGGCAAGGCCATGCTGGAGGAGCCGAGGCGGATCCGCCAGGACCGCACAAAGCTCAACCCTAACAAATTCTGCGCCTACCACTAAGCCATCGGCCACTTCACCAGTGAGTGCCGAGACCTCCTCAAACAGCTCTGGAAATTCTACGAGGACGGTAAGCTGGCGGAGTTCGTGAAGAAGGCCCCAGCTAAGAGGCCAAGGTTCGAGAGGAGGGCTACCTCCGATGATGAGGATGAGGAAGCGGACCAACCTGGTCCCCAGAACAGGCGGAGGGCACCTCCCCAACCGCAGCAAAACTTGGAGCCCACCCGAGAACTCCTAGTTCTTGAGGAGGAGATCGGAGCTGCTGGAGGTCTCCAGGACGGGGGGATCTCCATATCCAAGAGGAAGAGGAAGGCCGAAATCCGGGCCATAAACCAAGTCCAGGAAGGCTGCTCCGGCCCCAGGTTCGTCTCATAGCTTACTGATGAGCTGACATTTTCCTCAGCGGACCTGGAAGGGGTACTGATGCCCCACAACGACTCGTTGGTGATAACCGCCAACATCATGAACGTCCGAGTTCACAGACTACTTGTGGACACCGGCGCATTCACCAACATTCTCTTCAAATCCACCTTAGATGCCTTGGGTGATTTTAAGTCGTATCTGGAACCTAGCAACTCTAGGATAGTGGGGTTTGGAGAAGCTGTAACCGCCCCCCTAGGTAGTGTTAGGTTGAGCGTCCAGCTTGTATCGGCTGAGGACCCCGAAAGGAGACTGACTAGGCTCATAGATTTCCTAGTTATCGACCAGCAGTCCTCCTACAACAGGTTCCTTGGCCGCCTATTTATTAATGAATTCAAAGTGGCGTGTTCGACCTACTACTACTGTTTAAAATTCCCAACTCCAAAAGGTGTCGGAACTATAAAAGGTGACCAGAAAAGGCCCGAGAGTGTTTACTCCAAATCAAAGACACCCGGGTCAAGAAGTCTGTTACACAGGTCCACATCCTCAAAGATGACTTACAGATTCCTACAGACGAGCCAAACATCCTAGACGTCATCTCGATCGAAATTGAGATGATGGAGGTAGGCGATTTGTCAGAAATCAACCAAGGCACTGGACCTGTGCGAGACACACAACCGACACCAATGGAGAACTTGGAAGAAACCCAAGTGTTGAGACCTGCGCAGGGATCAGTACCTGAAAAGGAGCAGCAACCTGCTCCCATAGAGGTGGTTGATGAAGCCCAAGATGGGGGACCTGCGGGAGGTCAAGAACCAACACCAATGGACGTTGACCCAACTCCCCAAGTCACCGCACCATCCCAAGTTGACAAACCACCGGAGGTGCTCACAGCTGATGAGCCCGCCCAAGCTGAAAGCCAACCCGATGACCTTGAACCGCGCATAGGTCACGAGCCTGCGCAGATGTCACAAGAGGAGTGGGACGAGTTCATCAGCGACCCGAGGTGGAAAAGTCAAAAGAGAAAAGCCACCCCCATGGGAGAATTGACGGCACTTCCGGTGGACCCGGAAAGGGACTTAGAACTTTTCATTGGTTCTAAGTTACCTGAACCGTACCGGTCGAGGATGGAGCTGTTCTTAATGACCAACCTGGACGTGTTTGCCTGGTCCCACGAAGACATGACGGGGATTCCATTAGAACATGCCTGCCACAGACTTAACATAGATCCGACGAGGAGACCCGTACGCCAAAGAAGAATTGTGTCCACAGTGGGTCGCGAACCCCGTCTTGGTGAAGAAACACAATGGGACGTGGAGACTCTGCATTGACTTCACAGACCTGAACAAAGCATGCCAGAAGGACAACTTCCCACTGCCTCACATCGACCAGCTGGTCGATAGCACCGCAGGCCATGAGATGATGACATTCATGGACGCTTTTGCGGGCTATCACCAGATAGCTCTACACTCAGATGACCAGGAACATACGACGTTCTACACCAACAAGAATATGTATTGCTGGGAAAGGATGCCATTCGGACTCATCAACGCCGGAGCCACCTACCAAAGATTGGTGAACAAAATATTTGACCAACACATTGGCGAATCCATGGAGGTGTACGTGGATGACATAGTTGTCAAGAGTCTGAGAAAGGAGGACCACCTAAAACAGACCTTCGACATACTGCGTCACTACAACATGAAGTTAAACCCCAAAAAGACCAGCTTCGGTGTACACTCCGGAAAGTTCCTGGGACACCTAGTTAGCCAGTGTGGAATTGAGGTCAACCCAACACAGGTCCAATGCATAATCGAGATGGGTATATCCGATTCCGTCCAGAAAATTCAAAGGCTGACTGGGTGCATGGCAGCCCTGAACAGATTCATCTCCAGGTCCGGCGACCGAAATCATCCGTTCTTCGAGGCAATTAAGGCAAACACACGGAGGTACAAAGAGACGGCCAAAGCCAACAAGCTCCACCTAAAAAACCACTTCGTTTGGACAAGTGAATGCCAACGAGCCTTCGAGGACATCAAAATGTACTTGGCAGATACGCAGATCCTGTCAAAGCCGATACCTGGAGAGAAGCTGTATCTATACCTAGCCGCGTCGGAGGTGGCCATCAGTTCCGTCCTGGTTCGAGAAGAGGCGAAAACACACCTACCAGTGTACTACGTGAGCCAAATCCTACACGAAGCTGAGTTACGGTACACCCCAACAGAGAAGTTGGTTTATGCACTGGTAATGAGTGTTAGAAAATTGAGGCCTTACTTCTTTGACCACCCGGTAGAGGTATTGACAACGTTCCCACTACGTCAAATACTACAGCGTCCAGACACCGCCGGATGCCTGCTGAAATGGTCACTAGAGATCAGCCAATACGGTATAACCTACGCATCCCGAACAATGATCAAGGGACAAGCACTTGCCGACTTCATCATCGAGCTAACTTTCCCACAAGATCCGACGAGGGGGCGTATAGCTCCGTGGCATCTCTACGTGGACGGATCATCAACCAGCGTAGCAGCAGGCGCCGGATTAGTCCTGATAAGCCCGGACAGACAAGTTTTCACCTCCACAATTCGGTTCGACTTTCGAGCAACCAACAATGAGGCGGAATATGAAGCATTGATAGCGGGACTTAAGCTATCATTAGCTGTGGGGGCAACCAATCTTCAAGTTTTCGGAGATTCCTAGTTAATAATATCCCAAGTCCGGGGGGAATATGAGGCAAAAGACCAGCAGATGATGACCTATCAGAAGATAGCCGCGCATCTGATCTCGATGTTTATGCAGGTTTACATCAATCAGATACCGCGGCTAGAAAACACACAAGCAGATGCTCTAGCCCGGCTAGCTACTAGCAACGGCGAAGTCAAATTCACGGAGGTTGTGATCACCACACTGAAAAATCCCTCGACGTCCGATTACAAGGTAAATCAAACCTCGAGTGGGGGGCAGGAGGATAGCGAAGATGGTGAAGATTGGTGCACTCCAATCCAAAAATATTTGACAGACTGAACAACCCCCGTAGACACCTAGGAAGTCAGCCGGCTAGCAAAGCAAGCTGCCAGATATACGCTGCTGGATGGCCAACTCTACAAACGTGGATTCTCTCTACCCCTACTCAAGTGCCTAACTAAGAAGCAGGGGTCCGAAGTGTTAGAAAAAATTCACAAAGGGATTTGTGGGAGTCACGCTGGGGGGCAAGCATTGGCATACAAGAAGATCAGGTAGGGCTACTACTGGCCCACTCTTCGCAAAGATGCCATCAGCTTCGCTCGAAGGTGCCGAAAGTGCCAACTTTTTGCACCTAACATCCACTCCCCAGCTAACCAATTGAAGTCGGTTTTCAGCCCGTGGCCTTTCGAGAAATGGGGAATCGACTTGATCGGCCCATTTCCACCTGGTAGAGGCGGTGTAAAGTTTGCTGTTGTAGCAATAGACTATTACACTAAGTGGGCTGAGGCCGAAGCTCTCACAACAATAACCCAAGAGAGGATGATCGGCTTCATATGGAAGAACGTGATCTGCAGATTCGGGCTTCCGTAGTCGGTCATCACTGATAATGGAAGGCAGTTCGACGGACAGAAATTGAGGGACTTCTGCAGTTCATGGAACATCAAGAAGCACTACTCAACTCCATATCATCCCCAGTCGAACGGCCAGGTCGAGGCGGTGAACAAGATTCTGAAACACATATTGAAGCTCCGCCTCGAAGAAAAGAAAGGGAGCTGGGCAGACGAACTCCCGGAGGTCCTATGGTCTTACAGAACTTCCTATAGGGCCAGCACCGGGGAGACCCCATTTGCCCTAGCCTTCGGGACTGAAGCTGTAGTCCCGGTTGAAGTCCAGAACAAGACTTGGAAGGTGGTGGGGAATGATGAAGAAAAGAATGATGAAGCCCTGGCAGTAGAGAAGGATCTGATCGAAGAAACCAGAGCTTCGTCAGAAATGAAGAACGCCACCTACAAGCGCAGAGCAGAAAATTATTACAACTCTTAGGTCCGAGACCGAAAATTCAAGGTCGGAGACCTGGTGTTAAAAAAGAAATTGATGGCCCCACCGGGTGTATTCGGTTCAAACTGGGAAGGACCGTTCCGGGTCACCGCAGCCTGGCCTAACTATACTTATGACCTAGAAGAGGCGGAAGGCAAAGCTTCGTCATACACCGGGAGCGCGGCACATCTAAAAAAGTTCTACCAATAGACTAGAATCTTGTAATAGACTAGTCGAAGGTTAGCATCAGAAATGTCGATGGCAACCGATGTAAATCACGTTGCTATAAAAAGCCAGAAAAATTCCCAAGTGTTTGGACCTGTGCAGCTCTCCAACCAGGCGAGCTGCACCAAGTCGCCCACTGCTCCAGGGAGCTCGCCAAGCTCAGCTCGCCCACGTACTCGAAAGTCCGCAGTGCGCAAGGACCAAGGTCCCAAGCGTTGTAATTAAATAGCTCTAAGGCAAAGGCCAAAGTGCCCAAGGTCTCGAAGGTACCCTTCTTAAAGGGTTGCTATGCACCTACTGCCATAAGTCAGAAAAATTCGCGAAAAAGATGAAAAAACGTCTAAGACAAGGTTCGTGAAACCCAATGGCCCAACGTGAATCAATCGAAGTGCAGTTCGCTGTCCTAAGTGGCCTAAGATGAGCAATTCGCGGCCCTAAATTAAGAAATCTTCAAGAATAAAAATTAGGGTTTGTTGAAGATTTGAAGATTTGAAGGTGTTCTTGACAAAACTCAAGAACACTTGAAGATACACGCACATCTTCATCCCCTGAACAAAGGACCCAGATCTCCGGACAGAAACCCGAATTATCGGATTTCGCAAAATCTGCACGGAATAAGTTTTCAAATGCACGCGTGCACACGAATAAACCGAATTTCGGACAATTCGTTACACGCGAGGCTAGACGAAAACTTGCACAACTCCACCTAAGCTGGACGATAACCAACCAGGCGACCTCCATCACCCTGCGACCTCCCTCCACTTCGACGCCCTTCAGCGAGTTACCCCCTCGGAAACCCAAAAATGGCCAACACTCGAGCCACCAAGGGACAGACCTCCGCAGCTGCGGGAAGGTCTAGAGGGGGCAATCAAAACCAGGCCGAGATGGAGACCTCACACCAGGTGGTGGAGACATCACAACCGCCTCGCCAGAAAAGCACCGCAGCTCCGCGACCTCAGCGAACTGCGGCGACCCAGGAAGACTTAGCCCCCGCTCTGAGGGACCTGGTCAGCAATCCTGACGAGCTCCAGCCGCCGAAACCAGGGAGCAGACCAGGCCCACCCAGGGCACCCAAACCAGGGGAGACTACAGCGTACTCCCCACCGAGCAGGAGGCGAGCTCGACACAAGCTCGCCAGCGCAGGGAGAGGACCGGTAAAGCCAAAATAGGGGAGGAGGGTCCCGCTCCTTACACCGGAAGGGAGCCGGCCTACACCGGGGCGTCTGGCACCCACCAATCTCAAAGGAGGGAAGTCCTCCAAGGCCGCCTGGGCCCGAGGTACGAAGAGAATGAGCGTGCAGCAGCCCCAGCTGCATCCCAGGGGGACTCTGACCAGCAACCGCGCAGGTCAGCCCACGAAAGGCTAAGGAGGCCCGCCACTGACCGGCTAGGCCCCCACGGCGGACGCCAATTCCAGCCCGCCACTGAGAGGTCACCCCAGAGTGAGGCACCTCGAGGACGTGCGTCCGCGAGACGCACGACCTTTGAGCACCCTCCGCCGGAGGTGGCCCATGATGACGAGCTGGCCTCACTAAAAAAGGCCGTTGAAATGCTGCAAGCACAGGTAGCAGCCAAGTCTGGCGGACCTGACGCCACGACTCTCCCCTCCTCTCCATTGGCACCTGCCATCCTCCGCGCACCGGTCCAGAAGAAAATCCAATTCCCGGTGATGTCCGCGTATGAGGGCGAATCCGACCCGAAGGTCCACCTGGCCAAGTATACGGATTTCATGATTTCGGTCGGTGCCACTGACTCCACCCAGTGCCGAAACTTCCCGCTGACCCTAGGGGACCGAGCTCACCGTTGGTTCTCTTCACTAACCCCGGGGTCAATCTGCTCATTTGGCCAACTCTCGCGGGAGTTCCTGGCCCACTTCTCTGGGTTTGGATCTTACCTTAGCCAGAAGCACCGACTCGCCAACATCCATCAAGGCGAGAATGAGACCGACCAACAGTACCTGGAAAGGTTCGACAAGATTCTGCTGGAAGGCGAGCCGGTAAGCGACGACACCAAGGTCGTCGCAGCGATGGGCAGACTCAGGAGGGGCATCGACCTCTGGAAGGAAATGCACCTCGCATGTCCCAACACTTATAGCGAATTCCGCCACAAGGCGGGGGTGTATGTGGCTATGCAGGAGGCACTACTGAAAGAAATTGGTGCCCACGAGGAAAAGAAGCCCTACGGGAAGCAGTCTGGGGGCACCTACAAAGCCCCCCGGAACTTAAAGGCCTTCGGCGAGGGAGACGAGCTCAAAGAAAAGCTCAACCAGGTCCTCGCTGCCTCCGTCGACCACGTCTTCACTGCCGTCCAAGACAAGGCCATGCTGGAGGAGCCAAGGCGGATCCGCCAGGACCGCACGAAGCTCAACCCCAATAAATTCTGTGCCTACCATCAGGCCATCGGCCACTTCACCAGCGAGTGCCGAGACCTCCTCAAGCAACTCTGGAAATTTTACGAGGAGGGGAAATTGGCCGAGTTCGTGAAGAAGGCCCCAGCAAAGAGACCAAGGTTCGAGAGGAGGGCTACCTCCGATGACGAAGAGGAGGAGGCGGACCAACCTGGTCCCCAACACAGACGGAGGGCACCTCCCCAACCTCAACAAAATATGGAGCCGACTCAGGAACTCTTGGTTCTTGAGGAGGAGATCGGAGCTGCAGGAGGCCTCCGGGATGGGGGATTCTCCATATCCAAGAGAAAGAGGAAGGCCGAGATCCGGGCCATAAATCAAGTCCAGGAAGGCAGCTCCGGCCCCAGGTCCGCCTCGCAGCTCGCTGACGAGCTTACATTTTCTTCTGCGGACCTGGAGGGGGTACTGATGCCCCACAACGACTCGTTGGTGATAACCGCCGACATCATGAACGTCCGAGTTCACAGGCTGCTTGTGGACACCGGCGCATTCACCAACATTCTCTTCAAATCCACCTTGGATGCCTTGGGTGATTTTGAGTCGTACCTGGAACCTAGCAATGCTAGAATAGTGGGGTTCGGAGAGGCTGTAACCGTCCCCCTAGGTAGTGTTAGGTTGAGCGTGCAACTTGTATCGGCTGAGGATCCCGCAAGGAGACTGACTAGGCTCATAGATTTCCTAGTTGTCGACCAGCAGTCCTCCTACAACGGGTTCCTTGGCCGCCCTTTTATTAATGAATTCAAAGCGGCGTGTTCGACCTACTACTACTGTTTAAAATTTCCAACTCCGAAGGGTGCCGGAACTATAAAAGGTGACCAGAAAAAGGCCCGAGAGTGTTTACTCCAAATCAAAGATGGCCGGGTCAAGAAGTCCGTTACACAAGTCCACATCCTCGAAGAGGACGTACAAATCAACCAAGGTGTTGGACCTGTGCAGAACACACAATCGACACCAATGGAGGACGTGGAAGAAACCCGACTGTTGAAACCTGCGCAGGGATCGGTAGCTGCGCAGGGACAGCAACCTACTCCCATGGAGGTAGTTGATGAGGCCCCAGGTGGAGGACCTGTGGGAGGTCAAGAACCAACGCCCATGGACGTTGACCCAATCCCTCGAGTCACCATGCCATCCCAAGCTGACAAACCACCGGAAGAGTCCACAGCCGATGAGCTCGCCCAAGCTGAAAGCCAACCCGAAGACCTCGAACCGCGCATAGGCCACGAGCCTGCACGGATGTCACATGAGGAGTGGGACGAGCTCATCAACGACCCGAGGTGGAAATGTCAAAAGAGAAAAGCAACCCCCATGGAGGAGTTGACAGCACTCCCGGTGGACCCGGAAAGGAACTTAGAACTTTTCATCGGTTCTGAGTTACCTGAACCGTACCGGTCGAGGATGGAGCTGTTCTTAATGTCCAACCTGGACGTATTTGCCTGGTCCCATGAAGACATGACGGGGATCCCGTTGGAACATGCTTGCCATAGACTTAACATAGATCCGACGAAGAGACCCGTACGCCAAAAGCGAAGAAAATATGGACCAGACAAGTACGCAGCTCTAACAGTTGAGGTGGGAAAGTTGTTAGACAACAAGCTCATCAAGGAGGCTTTGTGTCCGCAATGGGTCGCGAACCCCGTCCTGGTGAAGAAACACAACGGACATGGCGACTCTGCATTGATTTCACGGACCTGAATAAAGCATGCCCAAAGGACAACTTCCCACTACCTCACATTGACCAGCTGGTGGACAGCACTGCAGGCCATGAAATGATGACATTCATGGACGCCTTTGCAGGCTATCATCAGATAGCTCTGCACCCGGAAGACCAAGAACACACGGCGTTCTACACCAACAAGAACATGTACTGCTGGGAAAGAATGCCGTTCGGACTCATCAACGCCGGAGCTACCTACCAAAGATTGGTGAACAAAATGTTTGACCAACACATCGGCGAATCCATGGAGGTGTACGTGGACGACATAGTTGTCAAGAGTTTGAGAAAGGAGGACCACCTGAAACAAACCTTCGACATACTGCGCCACTACAACATGAAGTTGAACCCCAAAAAAACCAGCTTCGGCGTACATTCTGGGAAGTTCCTGGGGCACCTAGTTAGCCAGCGGGGAAACGAGGTCAACCCGACACAAGTCCAATGCATAATTGAGATGGGGATACCCGACTCCATCCAAAAAATTCAAAGACTAACTGGGTGCATGGCGGCCCTTAACAGATTCATCTCCAGGTCCGGCGATAGAAATCTTCCATTTTTCGAGGCAATTAAAGCAAACACACGAAGGTACAAAGAGGCGGCCAAAGCCAACATGCTCCACCTCAAAAACCACTTCGTCTGGACAAGTGAATGCCAACGAGCCTTCGAAGATATCAAAACATACCTGGCGGACACACAGATTCTATCAAAGCCAATACCTGGAGAGAAGCTGTATCTGTACCTAGCCGCGTCGGAGGTGGCCATCAGCTCCGTCCTGGTCCGAGAAGAGGCGAAAACACATCTCCCAGTGTACTACGTGAGCCCAGTCTTACATGAAGCTGAGCTGCGGTACACCCCAACAGAGAAGCTGGCTTATGCACTGGTGATGAGTGTTAGAAAATTGAGGCCTTACTTCTTTGACCATCCGGTGGAGGTACTAACAACGTTCCCACTGCGTCAAATACTACAGCGCCCGGACACTGCCGGACGCCTGCTGAAATGGTCACTGGAGATCAGCCAATACGGTATAACCTACGCACCCCGAATAGCGATCAAGGGACAAGCACTGGCCGACTTCATCGTCGAGCTAACTTTCCCACAAGATCCGACGAGGGGGCGTATAGCTCCGTGGCATCTCTACGTGGACGGATCATCAACTAGCCTGCAGGCGCCGGCGTAGTCCTGATCAGCCCCGACAGACAAGTGTTCACCTTCGCAATTCGGTTCGACTTTCGAGCAACCAACAACGAAGCGGAATACGAAGCGTTAATAGCAGGACTTAGGCTATCATTAGCTGTGGGGGCAACCAATCTTCAAGTTTTCGGAGATTCCCAGCTAATAATATCCCAAGTCCGGGGGGAATTTGAAGCAAAAGATCAGCAGATGATGACCTACCAGAAGATAGCCGCGCATCTGATCTCGATGTTTACACAAGTTTACATCAATCAAATACCGCAGCTAGAAAACACACAAGCAGATGCTCTAGCCCGGCTAGCTACTAGCAACTAGCAACGGTGAAGCCGAATTCACGGAGGTTGTGATCACCACACTGAAAAACCCCTCGACGTTCGACTACAAAGTAAATCAAACCTCGAGTGGGGGGCAGGAGAATAGTGAAGATAGTGAAGATTGGTGCACCCCAATCCGAAAATACTTAACTGACGGAACAACCCCCGTAGACACCTGGGAAGCTAGCCGGTTAGTAAAGCAAGCTGCCAGGTATACGCTGCTGGATGGCCAACTCTATAAACGTGGATTCTCTCTACCCCTACTCAAATGCCTAACTAAGAAGCAGGGGTCCGAAGTGTTAGAAGAAATTCACGAAGGGATTTATGGGAGCCACGCTGGGGGGCAAGCATTGGCATATAAAACGATCAGACAGGGCTACTACTGGCCCACTCTTCGCAAAGATGCCATCAGCTTCGCTCGAAGGTGCCGAAAGTGCCAACTTTTCGCACCTAACATCCACTCCCCAGCCAACCA
>JAPKLY010000104.1:0-28794 GCA_026898435.1 Prunella vulgaris
CTGAATAGTTCCTAATAACATCCTCACAAAACAGTTATACTATTAGGATCTCAACATCTAATTATAATATGTCAACATATCGTAATATTCAAATTAAAATTACAATTTAAAAATATGTCAAAATTATAAAAAAAAATTAAAACCAAATCGTAAATTATTTAAGAGTATATTTTAAAAATCGTAAATGAAATAAAAATAAAAAAATCATAGAAAAAATCGTAAAAAAATCTTTTTAAAAGTGAAAAAAATTTAACCATCATCCATAAATCTCGGACAACTAAATCTCACTCGTTACTCATTTCAAATTAAATTTATTTTCAAATTACATCATTTATTTAAAAAAAAAATCAACATACCGTAATATTCATATTACATCAAATATTATCAAACAAATCGTATTTACTCTAAAATACTTGAAATATTAATGAGTGATGACTATTTATTATATTTTAATTAATTAAAATATAATTCTCATTTATTTCTAATTAATTAATTTAATTTCTACGCCAAAGTTATTTCTTTTATTTAAGTTCCAAAATTATAATTCTAATTAACGGGTTAGCATTCCTACGCCAAATATATTTCTTATATTTTAAATTAATTTAGATTCATATATTAAATTAAATTATTAAATAAAATATCTCGTATGCAAAACTTTATAAAAATAAGAAAAATAATTACATTCAAATATTCAAACTTGGAAGTGGGTTGGTTAATTAATAGTAGTGGGGTTCATGATTAAAATAAGTAAAGGTTAATTAATGCACTTACCATTAATTAAGCACGCCTACTAATAAATGAGAATAATTCAAATGATGTAGAATAATTTAATAGAATAATTAATTTAATTTTAATAAATTATAATTTCAGAATCTAGATATCCAAATTAGAATGACTCAAATGACGTAGGAATGAGAATAATTCAAATGATGTAGAATAATTTAGTAGAATAATTAAATTAATTTTAATAAATTATAATTTCATAATCTAGATATCCAAATGAGAATAATTCAAATGACGTAGTAATGAAAATGATTCAAATGATGTAGAATAATTTAATAGAATAGAATAATTAATTTAATTTTAATAAATTATAATTTAAGAATCTAGATATTCAAATGAGAATAATTCAAATGACGTAGAAATGAGAATAATTCAAAACATGTAAAATAATTTAATAGAATAATTAATTTAATTTTAATAAATTATAATTTAAAAATCTAGATATTCAAATGATGTAGTTACCGTTTAATTAATTAAGTACAGGAAGTGGGTTGATTAATTATAGTAATGTAGTTATGATTAATATAAGTGGGGTTAATTAATGCACTGCACGCCTATTAATAAATCTGCACCTAAAATAATTAGGTGTAAATTAGTAATATAATAATTAATTTAATTTTAATAAATTAAAATTATTGTCTGGATGTATAGATACTAATCTTTACCATATATATATATATATATGCACATATTAGCTAGTATAATAAATTAATTAATATACTTAATTCATATTATTGATAATATCCTTTAATTTTGTCACCACTATATTATGCTTAAATTCTCAATGTTGAGATTATTAGCAAATTAGATTCCTAAATATCTGATTTCTCAAATATCGATGTTAGAAAATTTAATATAGTATCATTGCTTGTTACCTTTTTATATGAAAATAAAACTTTCAGAAAATAATTACTATACAACTGATGTGAGATAAACACATTTTGCATCCAAGTTGATTTATTTTTCTTAAATATCTAATTAATTATTTTATATTTTAGTTTATTTATATAAATATTTTCACTAGTTTTTTGAATTTTGTATATTATTTTTAGTTTCGTAAATTATACTATATTTTAGTCTAATATAAATTTATAATTTATTTTTATTTTTATGTATTTAATCATATACTTAATAATTAATTAATAATTCCTATCATGAATCTTTCTTCTGCTATTATATATATATATATTATGTGTGAATAAAATAAATAAATATATGAAAATTAACCTGCCAGATCGCACATATGTTTGACAAAAATTTATATAGAAATTTCAACGGTAATTTTTTTTTAAAAATAAACTAAAACAAAATAAAACTTCACCGCGCACGAAATCCCTCCAGACAATTAACATATGTTCTTCCTTTCCAATCCCCCAACCACCCATCCACACAGCCCAACACGCATGCTCCCAGGTAATGCCACACAGTGTTCTTGAAATGTTTTAGTTTTATTATTATTTTTTAATTACTATAATTTTAAAAATAAATAAAATAATAATATATAATAAATTAAAATTTTGCTTTCAGTTTATGTTAGTATAGTAACATATATTTGCTCATATAGTAACACACATTTGTTATAAAGTAACACAAATTGGAGGGTAGATATGTGTTACTATTAGAACAAATGTGTGTTACTATCTTTTAAAATATTATTATTTTACATGCATTAATTTGTTTTTAGAATAAAGAATTTTTCAAATAATTTAAGAGTAAAATGTATGTTACTATAAGAACAAATATTGACTATTCACAAATATTTACTTATTTTTAAAGAATTAATTATTTTTTTCATATAAGATTTAAAGGGATGATAAATAAATTAAGAAACACATATTTATTCTCATAAAAATATATTTTGCTCATATAGTAACACACATTTGTCCATATAGTAACATAAACAGGGAGACAAATGTGTGTTACTATTAGAGCAAATGTGTGTTATTATCTTATAAAATGTTGTTATTTTATTAATATTCATTTATTTTTATAGAATAAATAATATTTTATATAATGCAAGAGCAAAATGTGTTACTACAAGAACAAATATTGATTAGCAAATTAGACTCCCAAATATCGGATTTGTCAAATATCGATGTTAGAAAAATTAATATATATAGTATCATTTCCTGTTACCTTTTTATATGAAAAAAAAAAAACTTTCAGAAAATAATATACAACTGATGTGAGATAAACACATTTTGTATCCAAGTCGATTTATTTTCTTAAATATCTAATTAATTATTTTATATTTTAGTTTATTTATATAAATATTTTCACTAGTTTTTTTTATTTTGTAAATTATTTTTAGTTTCGTAAATTATACTCCCTCCGTCCCTACTCTTTCTTCCTGTTTTTTCCATTCCGGGATGTCCCAACTCTTTCTTCAAACCTTAAAAAGGAAATAATTTACACTCACAAAAATCAATAAAATACACTTTTTATATTTTATTAATTAACTTCACACTCACATACTCTACTTTTTTTTAATCCGCGTGCCCGGGTCTTTTTGAAGAAAGACCCGGGACGGAGGTAGCATATATTAGTCTAATATAAATTTATACTTCCTCCGTCCCACTATAAGTTGTTTATTTTGTCATTTTCGTCCGTCCCACTGTATATTGCTCATTTGTTTTTTTTTTACTCTTTTAGGAAACTACTATTCACTTCTTTATTATTATTTTCAATTTTTTTTACATCATTCTCATTACTTTTTCACTTTTCTCCATCACATCACATGTACTATATCAATATTTTTTATACCCTTCTTAATATTAGTGGCCAAAAATTGTGAGCAACTTATCAGGTGACGGAGGGAGTAATTTATATTTTTTTTATATATTTAATCATATACTCCTAATCAATTAATAATTCCTACCATGAATCTTTCTTCGGCTATTTTATATATATATATATATATATATATATATATATATATATATATATTATATGTGTGTGTGAATAAAATAAATAAATTTACGAAAATTAACCTGTCATATCGCACATATGTTTTGTGCATTCATATTTACAAATTCAAAATAATATGTAAAATTTTGTATGAAAATGCTTAAACTTAACATGAATCAATTTAAATATATCAAATATTTTATTAGGTGTATCAAAAATCTCATCAAAAGTATAAAGAATTTGGGTCAATAAATATTATGTTATAATTGTTATAAATTTAATACCCCAATTTTTAATACTACTGATTTATATTTTGATACATTCATTAAATAGTTGATACTTCAATTGCGAGGAAAAAAAAGTTTTTTGGGCCAATAAACTTATTGAGTGTCTGCTTTTGATCCAAAAAAATTTGACTCTTCAATTTTGGTCCCGTAAGTCTTTGAGTTTGTCCAATTTTGGTACTATTTTTACCGAAAAAGTGAAAATTGTATTATTTTTTGCCATGCACTGTGCACATGGTGGTTGAATTTGAAACTTTCCATCATCCTTGCTGATATTTTATTATTTTTTATTGGCGTTTCAGTAATATAGAAAAAATAAACAAAAAAATACAAAATAAAAATTGACTTAAGAGGACGAAAATCAAAGTCAATGAAACTTATAGGAAAAAAAAGTGTATTTTCCCTATATATAATACTCCCTCTGTCCCACAGGAATTTGTACATTTTTCTTATTTGGACGTCTCACACAAATTTGCATACTACCAAAATAGGAAACATAGATTTACGTGCACACTCACAAACTTATACACATATTTACTCATATGCCACTACTTTATATATAAAATATATTTTTCTTAAAAAATGTGTCGTCCCGTAGGGTGCAAAACAGTCGCAACAGCAATAGTACCGGAAAACCTCAAATTCAACCACCACATGCGTCGTGCATGGGCACAAATAATATTATTTACACTTTTTCGGTAAAAATAGGATCAAAATTGGACAAACTCAAAAAGTTACGGGACCAAATTCAAATTGTCAAAAAATTTTAGACCAAAAGCGGACACTCAATAAGTTATGGGACGAAAAAACTTTTTATCTCGGAATTTTTCAATACACTTCCAAGTGGGAAAAATATCAACAAGTTGCTTTGTTTTCTTTAAAGTTTTGAAAACATGCAGCTGTAAACTTTTGCAGTCTATAGCTCTAAAATTTGTGGTCTTAAAACTTTGTAGATTGTTTTAAACTTAAAAATGTACTATTTTTAAAAAGTTTAAAATTTGTATTTGAAGGTCTATTCACGCACCCCTCCCCCCTCTCTAGACCTTCACCACTTAAAGAGACCAACAGTTACACTTGTTATTACTGAAAAGTTACACCTGTTATAACTAAAAAGTCACTTTTTAAAAATACACTTTTTAATAATAATAATATATGTAACTTTTTAGTAATAGTTAGTAAAACTATTTAATAGTATCCTTGAGTTGCACGATGCAATTGGTGCACGCAATATTAAAACTTTTTAAAAATAAAAATAATATACTTGTATGTTTTTTTTAAATGAAAATTAATGAAGACCCGCACTTCGAACTCGTATTGCCACCTTAATAAAATAGAAGATTGAGCCACTATTTAAAATAAAAATAATAATAGTAGTAATTTATCATGCAACCAAGGATGAAAATATAGCTATCGCAAGTAATATCGCAACCTTAAATTTACGGAAATATCGATGGATATATCAATATCGCATATCGATATCGCAAAAAAAATAGAAAAATAACGGATATTTTATTAAAATTTTGGAAATTTAATATGATATTTTAGGGATTATTATAACATGTTATTATCCATATATTTCATTTAAGATCACAAAAAATTGACATGTTTAAAGCAAATAAATAGATAATGGACTATATAATCATTGTCTGACATTAATTAATTAATAATATAATGCATAATACAATAAAAGATGATTTGAATTACATGATACAATACATTTAGTACCAAAATGATGACCTATGGGGTTCAAATGTAGAATATGGAATCCCATCTTTGTCCAAAAAATATTGGTATCAACTCATTGTATTAGAATAATCCTGCATATAGTTATGCACATGCCATTCATATGTTTCTCTATCTCTTCCAACTGTTTCACCATAGATTGGATAGTGTGCACTAACCCAATGAATTTGTTGATATGAAAATGGATGTTGAAACACATTTCAAGTATTCCAACCAAATTGTGAATTTGAATGTGTGTCAGAAGCATATGAATCTTGAGACATATCACTACGATCAGTGCCCAATAAAAAAAATATATGTATAAAAATAAAACCATGAAAGAATATACAATCACTAAAAAAAATTATCATTTGAAAATTGTATAAAAATATAAAAAAAGAAAAAATTGCGATTTTTTATGTAGTACGATATTTTGCGATATATCTGCGATATTTCCCGCTTTTCAATTAATTTTGTACTACGAGTGAACCGATATCGATATCGACATTTTGCGATATTTTGTTATATATCCACGATACTTTGTAAAAAATACATTGTACCCCAATATCCATATCGCATACTCAAAATTTGCGATATATCCGCGATATTTCGCGATATTTTCATCCTTGCATGCAACATAGACCGCAAGCATATCGCTAATGACAAAAAAAAAAAATATTAGTGTCCGCCAAAGATCGGTCGCTAATCTTATTGGTGACATTTTATCGACTACTTCTAGCGATCGCAAATTATTTTATTAAATTAGTACTGCTTAGGCGGTCGCTAATTGTTGAATCCAAAAGTTGATAGGTGGGCAGTAATTACCCGATTCGATACGATATCTTTATTTTGCGACCGCCTAGACGGTTGGTAAATATAGTTAGGCGGTCGCAAATTTACGAATATACAACAACTTCTACTCATTTTTCATCACTTTCATTCGTGAAAAAAACCTCTAAAATGTAAACGAGTATTTTTTTAATGTGTTGGTGGCAATCGTGCGGGTCTATTGTCACATTGTGCTCGTTGCTTCAATTTCACCATACGTTTTTATATTTTTACCGTTCGATTAGATTTTTGTTAATAAAGTTTAGTTGTTTGATAAAAAAAAATGTTAGATAAAGCATTTTTGTGTGTTCAATATGTGATAAGTTTAGCATTTTTTGTTGTACATTAACAATTTTTGGATATAGCTATTTTTATTGGAGACTAGTAGCAATTTTATTAGAATTTGGTTGTGAATTATATATATATATATATATATATGTGTGTGTGTTTGATAAATTTAGTGTAATTGATTTATGATTATAGTGGATTTTTTGTTTTAAAAAATTAGATATGTTTGTTTACAGTCGAAACTGTGCCGAATTTTTTAATAATTTAAATGTGATATGTTCTTAATTTGAATATGATGGAACTCACGGATCGATGTTGAATGTATCAAATGCCTCGTATGATACATGGAATTATCAATTTTGCATTTTGCCAGAAGATAGATGAGTTTATTGAGTTTGTCTCTCGCAATTCATATTGCAGTACAAGAAAAAAATATGATAACAAGAGATTCATGAGCACTGAAACTCATCTTGACTTGTGAAACTAACTAACAAAATTGACATTCTAACAATACTTCATGAGGCCACTCATGTAGCTTTGACGTGAAAACTAAGAAGTTTTTAGCAAATTAAAATCATTCATAAACTCATCAATTTTATTATTCATATACTTTGCAGATTACAACAACTGATCATATATTAATGATCATCACAAATCCGACTGAAAAGGTATACCCGTGTCCGGCAACCATTGAGCTCCACCAATAAACTCCCTCACTGTGAACTTAGTAGCCTCTGCAGAACTCATATGTGGTCTCACTCCTTTCCCTTTCACTCTGCCCTTTGTTGATTTACCCGGCCCCTTATTCATGAACTCCCCATAATACACCGTATCAGGCACCTTTTTGGAGCCCCACCATGGTGTCCATCCCTGTGGATCGAAAAAATCCGCCCAAGTTGCTCTCCATAAACACCGTCGTGGCGTACTGTCCGTACTCCGGTGAGCTTTCCCGCCGCCTGGACGAAGGATTTTTGAATTGAAAACCCGCACGGGCAGCGTGGGTCTAACTTTCCTTGAGCGGTTATGGTGTTGTACTGCCCCGGTTCGGGTGTCCTCACGCTAATGGTGCAGGCTTGGAAGACGGCGGTGGATGCCTGACCGAAGATGAAGTCGATTGTGCCGGAGATATGGCATTCGCGGTAGAATTGACGGTGGGCGTAGGCAAAGAGGGTGTCTTGGTATCCGCTGATGCTACATTTGTAGATGACTGATTGGTCGGAAGCTGATAGGAAGGCCACGGCTTGTTGCGCGGATGGCCCGGCCGTGTTCTCGAACCCCAAGTCCCTAGCAATGAATCCTTTCCCATAAACAGCTGACGACGTGATATAAATACCATCATAAATCATTCTTAATGAGACATGTCATTTATTAATTAATAATGTATTAATAATAATATGCCGCATGATGAAATAAAAAAGCAGAAGCATAATTTGATTCAGATATAAGGAGTTGTATCCCTCTAATCAGATGTTTCTCATGCAGAAGCACTTGAAGATTCAAAAGCGCCTAGCGTTCTTCGCCAAACTCAAGTGTTCTTCGCCATGGGTTCAATCACAAACACCTTCCGATCAGAGATCAAGGTCCAAGACCCCTCCGATTAATGATTTTTCACATCAAGTCCAATTGTTATGAACTTGATCTTAATAAAAAGGTATGAATATGAATAAAAAGGTGCACATCCTGTTATGAATGAAAAAAATAGATCATGATTAGGGTCATATTTGCATCAATTTGTGCTCATTTATAAATAAATATCTAAAATTTTACATGCATTTAGAGCTTTAATTGTTATCTATTTCATTGCTAATAATAAAAAAGGACATTTTCTATTTTTATAGGTAAATTTTGATAGTGGTCACATATCTCACACGGTCACACCATACAGCTGTTGGAATCCACAGATCCATTCATCATTTTCACCAGAAATGAAATTACCACTCAATCACACTCACTATAACCGCTCAACACAGAAGCTTACGTCTACACCAATTCACTGCCGGAAACCTCTTAACCCACCGCCATAACCGCACCTCGTCCACGTCCATGACAGGAAACCGCCAAGCCGCTGCAAATTCTCATCGCCCCGATCGATTCCAGCCATAGACCGACGCCTACAGCTTTGCCACCAGAAACAGAAACCGCTCAAATCCGATCGCAGCTTCACCGGAATTTACCAGCCGCTTGAACCTGTCCAAGGACCGCCACGCCGGTCAACCGTCGCCTGCAATTCAAATTCGAAAGTCACGCATTTCTCGCCGGCGTCCGTACCAGAATCTGCCGTCGCGACCATCAACAGCAGCAATCGCCGCCGGGAAGAAGACAACGCCTACTGCTCTGAAACTAGCCATCGCCGGAAATTCTTCGCGCCGTCCGACGCATTAACCGCCGTTTCCGATTGAAGCGGCATGTGAAGAAAGCAGTGAAGTCAGAAGAATTGATTTGGGCTTTATGGTATGCAGGCCCAAAGTTAAAACCCCGTATTCAATATGGATGCGGATATTTTCCCCTCAGCATACTTCACCACTTCCTCAATTCACCATCAAAATATTTCAGTTCATCATCTTTAATTTTCTTAATTTAATTTTTTTTATTATTTTGCAAGTTCACCCCATTTAAAAAAAGAAAAGAAAAGTGTGCGACACCTTCTTCCGACGATGCCCATCGCCAACCTCCGACATCACCACCACCATTATAATTTTCATCGGACGTCCACCACCACCATAGTATTTTTTATGGATAAATATAAGAGTTTATTAGTTTTAAGGTTTAAAATAGTTTTATATATGGAAGGGTTTGAATAATTCTGTATGTTTTGAATGAATTTTTATTGTTATTATTACAAATATTGGAATTGGAAATCAATTAAAAATCGTTCGGAAACTTTCGTAGGACAAAATCGACTGAAAAACGCAAAAAAAATTCAAACATATTTGTTCCACTGGTTGGTGGAACAAATGGAAAATGTTCGGAAATTTTTTCCGAACAAAGTACAAATATTTGGAAAAAATTTCTGAACAAAGTACAAATGTTCGGAAATTTTTTTCGAACATTTTGCATTTGTTTCACCAACCAGTGTAGAACAAATATGTTCTAATTTTTTTTAAAGAAAGTTCGAAAAACGTACGAAAAAACCATCAATGTGTATATGAAAAACTATTATTATCTTATATTAAAAGCTTATTGACAAAATAAAAAAAATTAACCTTTTCGTTTGATATATATGGTTCAAAAATGTGGAGTGAAAACCAATGAAGTTCTAGATTTTAAAAGGGGAAGGGGTGGACTGATTTTCTGTAATTTTGAAATATATTTAAAAGATAATTATATCTTTTAAAATATATTTTTATAAAGAATCATAAAAGTGGGGTGAATTACTTAAAAAAATGGGAGTGAAAATATCGTGGTCCATTCAATATTGAGAGGAAGCACGATATTAGATATTAGGGGATTCATGCATTAGGGTATTAGGGAAGTAGGTAGGTAGTAGATTTTAGGGGTTTTTCACGCACACTGGGAATTATGGGTTAATTTTACAGCATTTTGAATTTTTATTTTGGAATTTCTTGAGATTATTTTGATTATTCAGTTTAATTTCCAAGTTGTTTTATGCATATATGGTTCATTGGGCCCTTTTGGCTCGATAGATTAATTTATTAAAATAATTTTAAAAAAAAAACTATGTTATTGAATAGTTTAGGGAATTTATTTTTTTATTTTTTGTCGTTGAACAATAAAACTATAAATTGTTTATATGAAAAATTACAAAATATTTCACAAAATTGACACTAATTACAAATTAATTTTATGAAGAAAAAAAAATATGTTTCTGTGCATAAAAGAATTATGTTTATGTGCAAATATTGTGAACCAATTTGTAATATAGACACTTTTTTGAACCAATATGCAAAATGCCCCTTGTTTTTATTATATTATTACTCTATATATTTGGTATTACTATTACTCCATCCATCCCCAAATTTATTCTCATTTTTGTGGGCATGAGTTTTATGAAAAATGAGATAAAGTATATAAAATGAGGGTATTGTGGAATAATTGCGGGTCCACTAGAGAATAAAATGATTGTTTGTGAGTGTGAAAATAAAATAATATTTTCTAAAAGATGAATGAAAATAAAAGTTATTTTTTTGGCTTAGGGCGAAACTATGTCGCCTAGGGCAATGTAATATTATTTGTCAAAATTCTATTGGTTTACTGACGTCAGGAAGGGCGAAACTCCTTCCTGACCGTAGAAAAGTCCTAGATGTTAAGATCCCTACATTGCTTTAGGAGGAAACTTAAATAACAATTTAGTCTCTATTTTGAAATTCTATAAAATGATTTTTAAAATATTTTCTTTTTAAAAGCTATGAGATATAATTTTAAAAAATATATATTTTAGAAATTATTTTTAGAGTTTTAAAATAATTATTTAGCATATCAGACATTGTTCGCTGGTGCTCTACTGCACTAAATAAAAACACATAATGCATTAAATAACTTTAAAATAGTAGAACGAAAAAAATCAAATCAAATCAAAGAAAAATATTTGTATTAATAACAGGCACAAAAATTTGATGTCACATGTGAAATCATAACTTGTACAAAAAGTGATATTTTTAACATATATTTTTATGACATTATAAAAACAAATTGATACAAGTTGACACCAGCCATGAAACTTATTGAGAGTGTTGGAATGGGTGGTTGCATCAGAAAGGAGAAAATACAGCTCAAAAGTGTAGACATGCGACATATGCACTAATCACTATTAATTGCTCAACTGATCCTGCATGCCTTTCTTCATTATAAACACTTCTTTTTTCTAATGTTTTAACTTTATGCATAGATAATAGATGCTATTAATTTCAAAAAATGAGCAGTAAAAGTTTATGATAAGATCCTATCCATCACACTTTGACATCAGCCATTTTAATAGAAAGAAGAATCAACATTCAACATTGGCTAACTGTAAATCCACCTCTTTAAAGAAAGGAAATATCATAAAGAAGGAAAGAAACCATAAGAAAGAAGAAACACCAACTTTATGATGTCGTCTTTGGTATGCGATGATGCAAATCTGAGTCATGCACATGAAAAGCAGAGATCGAGCAAGTGGTTCTGTTTCCTTATATATAGAATCAACAAACATGCTCATATCAGGGCAAGAAACTGGCTAAGGACTAAGTTAAATAGTCACTAAACTATTCACTTCATTTGTATTGCATTCAAACTAAAGCAAGAAACAGCAATGGAACTTAAACATGGGAGATCAAGATTTGTGAAGAAAAGCATGCACTATTGGGATCCCCATCACCTCAGCTAACTATGCCTTCATGTTTAAGAGTAGTTCGATGGGATATTTACCTGATCCTGCTTCGCAATACCAACTTATGCCATCTCCTTCCAAGCATTACTCCAAAATCAGAACCGGTAAGCCCCTCCATTCTTGATCACACCTCATCAAAACAGAACCCGCTGTCGCAATCATCTGTACTAATGAGATTGACTTTGATGGAAATGCAGGGAGGGGAGATTCTGTGATTGCTAAGATGATTAAACTCGGCAAGACCATGGACGTTGTTGCTCAAGGAATCCGAGAGCATGGTAGGTGTTGAAACAAGCTATTTAAAAATATGTGTTAATCATACTTCTGTGTTCTGATAACTCATAATTGATGCAGTGAGATTGGGATCAAAGTTAAGTGAAATGGTCAAGGGAAAGTTGAGCTTAGGAGCAAGAATCCTGCAGCTTGGAGGTGTGGAGAAAGTGTTCAAGCAGAAGTTTAATACCTCGGAAGACGAAAAACTGGTGAAGGCTTGTCAGTGCTATTTATCGACGACAGCTGGGCCGATAGCAGGGTTGCTGTTCATTTCCAGTGATAGAGTTGCCTTCTGCAGTGAGAGGTCCATCAAAATCTCTTCTCCAACTGGGAAATTGCTAAAAGCACATTACAAGGTACATTATACTAAACTAATCAAAGTTCATCAACCAATTTTTTTTATGTTTGCACAAGAAGATTGGAGTGATGATTTGAAATTGGCCTATATATGCAGGTTATGATACCCCTGAGAAAAATAAAGAGAGCCCACGAAAGTGAAAACGCGACAAAACCAACGGAGAAGTATGTGCACCTTGTTACAGGGGATAATTATGATTTCTGGTTCATGGGGTTCCTTAACCATCAAAGGACAATGGCGTATCTCCAACAGGCAATTCATCAAACACGATGAATTCATGGCATATCAAAAGAAAATTGAAGAGACAATTCATCAAACACGATGAATTCAATGGAACATCAAAAAACATTGAAGAGGCAATTCATCAAACACGATGAATGCAATGGCTTATCAAAAAGACATTGAAGAGGCAATTCATCAAACACGATGAATTCAATGGCTTATCAAAAAGACATTGAAGTGGCAATTCATCAAACACGATGAATTCAATGGCATATCAAAAGGACATTGATGTATGGCAATTCATAAGAGAAATGCAGCTGGCTGAGGCCACTGAAATTGCAATCTAAGCCACGTATGAGCACAGAAGGAAGATGATGTTCGATCGGACTATCAACATCCTGGAGGAGTATATGCAAATGAATATACTTCAAGAGAAAACAAAATTACAGATAAAAGGCTTGGCTTCAGTCGAACATTTTCATACTATTCTGTAAATATGTACATTCTACTTTGATGTATTGTATATTTCACACCACCAATTTGATGGCTTTTATTTTAAACCTGAATTAATTATTAAGGGTCGAGCGATGTTAGAAATGATCCAGTTTCTTTTTCATATCGTGTTCTATTATTTTTAAGCATAAGTTACATGTTAGTTAATTATTTCATTTTATATTTTGGAATAAGAAATCTAATATATAGGAAAAATTATTTTTTTCGTCCTTTAGCTTTTAGCTATTATGATTTTAATCTTACTTTATCATTCAAAAAGAATGAAAATTAAATTTTTTATAAAGATAAAGGATGAAAATCAAATTTTTTTAAAGATAAAGGATAAATTTTAAATTTTTTGAAAGATGAAAGACTAAAATCAAATTTTAATAGTTAAGATAATCAAACCCTAATAATACAACAAATTAATGGTGTGTGTAGACGAAGATGACTTATGCAATTGACACGGTAAAGTCGAGGCACGAGTTAGACTCGCTTTCCGTAAAACGTTATTGCCCCGTACACAAGTGCAATATGGATCATGGCAACCGTCCCCAAGATACAACGACTTTGGAGCCTTTCGCCCATTGCACTACGAAGCGAAAGCTATCGGCGAATCGCAAATGAGTATCCGGAACTTTCGGACTCAACTCTAATGCAACACTACATTTTCTAGTATGCATGCACTAGACTTATATTATGTAAATGAAATTCATTTCAAGTGTCTTCAAGTATGTTCAAGTATATTTTTGTATATTCAAAGTCAATGTGGGGGAGATCTATTTATAGATTTTCAGGAGTTGCGGATAATAGGTGTGACTCTTCACATTTCACTTTTCCAAAGAGTCGCAACCCTTAGGATAAAACTATTCACCAAAGGTTACCTCTTTAATTCAAAGAGACACAACACTTCACTATTACCGCAATAAATACATTCATCAATGTACTTATCCACAAATTAAATGACATTAATTTCTCATTCACACCAATTTTGGTTTTGAGAAATAAATCAACTAAATCCATTTACGCAAAATGGATAATTAAATTGTCACTTAATATTTAATTAAAATATGATCAAAACTAATATTTCCAACAATTTCTGAAAGCAAAGCTTTGTCAAGCAGTAGCTCTGAACATACTCAACAATCTTCCACACCATCATCTATTGAAAAGGCAACTATGGAGGAGGGAATGCAATCCCCTATACATAGTTTGGCCTCAACTGCCCTGGAAGGTATTGAAGAAGGGCAATAGGGTGAAGAAACATCTGAAGGCTCTCAACAGCCTGAAGAGGAAGCTAAAACTACATCCCAACCTGAACTACAACTTAATCCCACTGAAGGCTCTCAAAAGCCTGAAAGTGAAAACCAAATGGAAGTCACAACACCACACTCCATTGAAATCATTCATGTATCTAACTCCCCTGAGGAAGAAGCTGAACCTGAGTATACATTTTTGGATACTCTGAAGGAAGAGGTTAGCTACGAACTGGAAACTCTTTATCTCATTCTTGACTCTCACCCTACCCTCAAAAGCATATTTGAGAGGGTTAGGTTGTTGGTCAAGATGAAGAATCTTCACCTATATGAAATTCTTGAGACAGTGAGGGTGAAGAGGGAAAGAATGTGGAAGAAGGAAGAGAGGGAGATCCTAGAGTTTGAAGGGGATATAAAGACAAGCATGTTACTGTATGAAGAGGCCTTTGGCATGTTGGTAGAGAGAAAGATGGATGAAACCATGATGATTGAAGGGTCTGAGGGAAGGTTCACTAAGGAAGAGAAAAGAGATGAGGGTGGGGATGGAGGGAGCCAACCCACCTGATGCTGTGAAAGGCACTGATACAATGGAAACTAGAAAGGAAACAGTGGAGAAAAAGACTATTGATGAGCCTGTGATACACGCTAGTGAAGCTCAGCCTATTATGGAAGAGAAGCCTGAGACACAGACCACTGAGAAAGAACCTGTGCCTCAGCTTACTGAAAATGAATCTGATATTGTTGTTGAAGAACCTGTTCAACAGACTATAGTCCCAATTGCAGGGAAAGAAAAGGGTAAAGAAAGGAAAGAGTTGGAACTTGTTCCCTGTAGGTTAACAACCAAGTTGGAAGATCAAGAGGAGATGTTGGAAGAACAGTCTGTTGAGACAGCTGTCATAGGAGATCACATTTGTTGGGAAATTCCTTATGTTTTGATGACATTAAAACCAGCTGACCTTGGGAAGTCAGCTGGGGACAGATTAGATCAGTTAAGGACAGGTCAGCTGATGTCAGATGAGGTCAGATCAGCTGAGATCAGATCAGCTGAGGTCAGGTCAGCTGATGTGCAGATATCAGACAAGGACCACCAGCAGCAGCTGAGGTCGTCTGAAGTTGTTGCATAGAAGATCTATTTACAGAAAGTCAATCATGTCAAGAGGACAAGATCACAGCAATGGCAGGAAGATTTCCAAAATCATAGGCAATTAATCAAGTCAATCAGATTGAAGATCAAGCCAAGATGGAAAGATATCAACCTGGAAATCAAGAATCAATCAATCACTTTGATTGATTGATTACATATTTATAGGGATTTCAAATTCTAGTCAACTCTAACGGCTAGTTTTTTATACCTATAAATATGAGTACAAGAGAAAAAAATCATAACGATCCTACGCGCGATTACACTAGCAGATAGGCTACATTATTTTCCTTTGTACACAAACACATTCATACAAATTATTATTCTTTTGTAAGGCTTTGTAGAAGCTAGATAGTTAGTTACAGTCTTTGCACTAACAAGTTGTAAGAGAGATTTCACTCGAAGGTTGTAAGGAAGGACGTAAGTGAGTAAGAGAGCCCCTCAACTCCAAGTTGGATTGAGGAGAGTGGATATAGGACAGTTGGTCCGAACCACTATAAATCTTGTGTTTTTATCTGCTTTATTTTATTGCTCCTACTTGTTACACTAATTAAAAGGATTTATCTAAAAACGTTTCCGCACACTAAGATCACTGCGCACTCAGCTAATTTTATAGTCAGCTGATTTTCGAAACAAGAAGACTCAAAGTCTTCTTTAGGGACCAACAACATTGATGAACTAAAAGAGTCAAACATCACCCTGATCACCAACCTGTCAGCAAATGTTGACAATCTGGAGTAAAATCTCATCAAGGATATTACAGCCCTAAAAGCTAGTTTTGAACAGGAGAGTGAAGAAAATTCTCAGGCCATTCTGGCCTTGAGAGGGAGAATGACAACAGCGGGAAGTTCTTATTCAGGCTACCATCAATTCAGTGGCATGTGGCCTGATGAATAAGATGGATGGCTATATCAGACAGGGGACGGAGATCCTGAAGAAGGAGATGGAAGAACAACTGAGGCAGACCTTTTCTGTCTTGCCCACTCAAGTTGCCACCAATCTAAGAGGAAAGCTGAAACATTTCACTAATTTTGGAATCAATGCTAACAATCACTTGAGAGCACTTGATGAGGAGACAGAACATTGTCTAACACGGCTCAGAGTAGTGGAACAAGACCGGTCTAGATAGGCTATTGCTCTTGCACAACTTTCTAAGAAATTTGACAGGAAGGGGGAAGATATAGTAGGAAGTGGCAGTGGCAGTGGAGTTGGAGGAACTGAAACTCAGAGCAGGCCAGTTGCTAAAGGCCACAAAAGAAAAAAGGAGATGGGACTGACTCTGAGGAAGCTAGACATAAGATATCAGACCTTGTGAAGGAGAATGAAGCTGAGGAAACCAAGAAGAAGGGAAAGTCACAACCTACTGCAAAGAATCTGGCACAGGCCAGGGATCAAATTCTAAGGGAGAAGAGACTGAGGCAGTCTCAAGGCACTTCAGAGGTACAACCTACTCTGAAGAAAAGAAGAATGATGATCCAACAGGAGGAGGAAGATGTCCAGGAATTACAGGTGGAAAATCCTCCTCCACTAAGCAAGATTTCCTCTAAACAAACCGCAAAGAAAAACCAGCCTGAAAACTGAGAAGAAGAGAAGACAATTGGAGAGTGGCACTGTCATGAAGCCGCCACCACCTAGAAGGGCAAGGAGTTCTTACTTGAGAATTCAGGCCAAGAGGGCCAAAGCCAAGGCACATGCACCTGTAGCTAAGTTTTCACACACTGACGGGTGGGTGCCTTGTAACCTGAATGATCAATGGGAAAAGCTGAAGAGAGAATTTATACACTCCTACTATGTTGCAGTGGGGTTTGGGGAAGTTGATGCTGATGAGATCTTCCACCAAAATATGATTGAAAGCTTCCCTGGACTGTACCCTAAAATACTGAACATCTGGGAACTACACAATGGAGGTGATCCTTTTAAGGCACCTGGACCTATTCAGTATTTGTCTCCCACTGATGCTGCAGGAGAGGTGAGCTTGGGTGATTATTTGTGACCAGCTTGGTCTGAGGGGACATGTGCCTAATGTAATGAAGAAGAAGGCTGAGATGAAGACTAGAGTCTTCAATCAGTATGGTCTGGAGCCTACTTTTTCAACCTTGTGAAGATCTTATCTAAAGAAATCTACTGCTTATTTTTCTTATCTTTCTCTTGGGCGGGATAGTGTGTTCTCATGTTACTTATCAAAATCTATCATATGTAACCTCTTATCTTATCAATGAAATGACTATCCTTTTGTTTTTGGCCCAAGATAATATCTCATTATCAGTTAGGTTGTTGCACTACTTAACTTATTATATTGAATAACTTGTCCTAACCTGAAGGTCTAAGACTTGAAAAATTCATACAAAAATGCTTAAGTACGAAATCCACTGTAAGGACTGAGTTAGACTGTAAACAGGTTTTGACATTATCAAAAAGGGGAAAATTGTTGTAAAATAGATGAAGAATGTCTTGATATAATCCCAAACCCCTTAGAACAAATATAAAGTAGTCGCAAATAAGTCTAGTAAAACAATCAAACTGTTAGGAGGCTGGCTAGTTTAATAGTCAACGGGCTAATTCAACAGACAACAGGCCACTTGAAGACTAAGAAGAACTCGTCTGTGAAGATCAACCTGATGTGCAATTGGTAAATACACCCACCAAAAGAGAAGTTTACCTACAGAAGCTTAAGTACAACTAAGTTGTGCACTATCTCTACACAGGGGAGTCACAACCCCACTATGAATGAGTCACCTGAAGCATTAAATGTTACCACAACATTTAATTAGGTTGATGCAACACTTAATAGAGTGATAAATGCAACAAAAATAAAGTCTCAAGTCACCTGAAGAAGTGACAGTGAACTTGAAGAGAGTCGTTTGATTGGTCTGAAAACATTCAGACCTAAGCCAATAAGAAGCTGTCACCTATGTACTGACCTGACACAAAGCTGACTAACCTGACAGTACCAAAGTCAGAAGCAACCATCAACCTAGGATGACACAAACTTCAAATGTGGTTGCATTGATTCCAAGCGAGCATTTGATGAGCTATAACTAATTAATGATTAGGATTGACTGCATGAAGATTTGAATAACGTTGGTTTACCAAAATAGCATGATTTGAAAGTCTTCTCTCTAACGGAAAGTTTTTCAAATCATGTCTATAAATACAGAGTTTGAAGAAGAAGAAGAAGAAGAAGAAGAGAGGTACAGAAAACACTCAAGATCTCAAGAACTCAAGCATTTTCACTCTCAAAGCACTCAGAAAAACACTCAAAAATTCAATAGTTTCCCAAGTGTTTTCACACATTTAGAGTTCTACTCTGTATATATTAGGCTCACGCTGTAATATCCTTAGAAGCCTACTGAGATAGTTCAAGCCCAGAAATTGTTCTTCATTGTAAATGGCTATCTCAAACCAGTTGGAACTCACTCAAAGTCAAAGCTGTGAAGTTTGGGTGGAGAGGAGTCTGAAAGTAAGATGAGAATTGTACTCAGTCTGAAATTTGAAGAGGACTAGGACTCAGGTTTATCTTATGGATCAAGACTAAGTTGTGTTCTTGATCAGTGTACCTTAGCACTATAATCAAGGAATTCCAAGAGAATGAATTCTCCTATTAAATCAGGAAAAGTGGATGTAGGAGAGTTTAACTCCGAACCACTATAAATCGCCTGTGTCATTTACTCTTTATTCCTTTTATGTGTTCGATGAAAATCTTTTCAAAGGTGTAAAATTTATTTTGAACTTTTATCTGCTGCTAACAGACTAGAATTGATAATTACCAACTCATAGGTTACCTAATCTTGCAGTTGAAAAGGTATCATTCACAAGTCTCTCTGAAATTTCAACAGGCTACTTCTAACTCCCCTGTTGAGATAACACATGCTACATGTGTCAGTTTTTCAGTCCACTGTGATTGTTAATTATTGTATTTGTAAAAGTTTTAAGTACAAGTGTATTCCCCCCTCCCTCCAAATATACTTGTTTGCTATATCTGAGACCAACAAATGATATTACTCGATTAAATGAATAGTAGATTTTGTTGAATGACATTATTATTCATAAAATCAGTTGCACAGTGCAACTGGTTCATGTGTTACTCATAAATTCAAAGCTAATGTTTTCTATATATCTCTTTTACATTGTACTTGATTTGTATCTAGGTGTATTTTTTTAACAATATTAGTTATTTTATTAAAAGACGTTAATTAATTTACTATAAAGTATTAATTGCCAAATAATTGCATGGTAAACTAATTTACACAAGTCCAACCAACTATTAAGAAAATAATATAAACTACTTAATTCTACAACTCTCTACATGTTTGGACATTTAGATGAGATAAAATTATTTCATGGAATTAGAGATTATATTTGCTCACATTCTAGATTTTAGGGGAGTGTTAAAAATATTATAAATGAATTAATTTCACAATTTTTAATAGATGAGACGTAATTATTTAACTAATCAGTGAACATTGTAGTTAGTAAAGCATGTTCTCTTGTAAATATCTTCTTCTTTTTTTATCAGTAAAAAGAGATTTTATAAAATAAACATGGTACAAGAAGTACCGCAGATACAGATTACAACTCAACGATCTATAACCATTCTAGGATAACAAAGTCAATCGTTGAATGAAAAGTTAGCAGTTCCTTCGTTCTTCACAAACAAACAACTCCATATCCTAGCTTTTATTTCTTCCACCGCCTTAGATAACGACCAAGACCCATTCCTAAATAATATTTCATTTCTCCACCTCCATATACTCCAAACAACTCCTAACCAAATACTTGCAGTCACCCTTCTTCCCTTTTTCCCATTGAAATGAGAGCAAAAAGCATCAAAGTTTTGAAAGGTATTCGAGTGCAAAGCCGTAGCGCAATTAAGCCACTTGATGATTCCATCCAAAATTCGTATACTTTATTACATTCGAAAAATGTATGTCCACTTGATTCATCATTCTCTCCACAGAAAACGCACCTTAGATTATGATTAGTATCCAGAATATTCCTTCTTCTCAGGTTATCTTTTGTGGGTAGACGATCATGCAAAAGTTGTCACCCATGTCCCAAGACTTTTGAAGGAGCAAAGCTTTTCCAAACAGTCTTGAAGCATTTTTCTATGGGTCCACTCTGCATCATTGGTCGGCAAGAAGATAGAAGAAGGTTGTAGGCTGCCTTTGTAGCATTCATGCCGTTTTGAGCCGTGGTCCATCTCCAAGAGTCCTCGACTCCATCCCTTGGTACAAACCTGTCAATAAGAACCAATAGATTGTTAACACCCTCAGACTCTCTCTCAAATAGTTGACGTCTCCAACTCCATTTCCAACTCCACCTCCCCCCTTTCCACCCACTCATATCCCCCCACTTTGCTTTCCTTATCTAAACTTAAATTATGTAATCTTGGAAATTTTGATTTTAATGGCTCCTCCCCACACCACACATCATCCCAAAAAGAAATTTGTTTCCCGTCACCCAAAATTCTCTCTAATCCCTCGTAAAACAACTTCCCTGCCTCTTCTGTTGTAATTTTCTGGATATCGCTCCACCATCCCGACATTCCCGCTTCATCCCCCCTGAGAGAAGTCGGAACCCCTCACTCGATCCCCTCCATATTTGGACTCTAGAACTTTAACCCACAAGCTATTTTTTTTTCTAGCAAGAATCTCCATTTCCATTTCCCTAGAAGAGCACGATTAAATATTTCTAAATCCCTTACCCAAAGACTCCCACAAGACTTTTTATTGCATATAACACTCCACTCAACCCATGAAATTTTCTTTGAGCACTCCCAACCCCCCATAAAAAATATCTCTGCAAGTTTATAATCTCTCTCAAGATTTTTTTGGGAACTTTATAGAAGGATAGGTAATATGTAGGTAGAGCTGACAACACCGAGTTCAAAATAGAGATTCTGCCCCCAATTGAGAGTTTAACGTCCTCTATGCGCCTAAGTCTGTTTCGAATTTTTTGCACCACTCCTGACCACTCCACTGCCTATCCATGTCCTCCTCCCACTCTGATGCCAAGATAAAAAACATGTAGTTTCCCCACTTTGCAGCCCAATATACTTGCCATCTCATCAATTTTCCTTTTCTCTACATTCACTCCAAAAACGCTAGATTTATCGTAATTTATTTTCAAACCTGAGGTGGCTTCCAAGATGTACAAGACTTTTTTCAACAGATGAGCATTCTCAGTTTTAGTCGTCCCCATCATAATGGTATCGTCCGCAAATTGAAGGTGAGACACCCAGATTTTGTCTTTCCCCAATTCAGTCGCTTCGTAATAACCCATATCAGTAGCCTTCTTCATCAAAATGCTAAGACATTCTGCCACAATTAGGAACAAAAAGGGGGATAAAGGATCCCCTTGTCGCAACCCTTTCTCTAGATGGAACTCACCTGATGGGCTGCCGTTCACAAGCACTGATGCAGATGCAGTGGAAACACACTCTATGATCCAAACCCTCAACTTCAGATGAAAATTGAGCCTTTCCATCATTGTATCAAGAAAATTCCAGTCAAGTGAGTCATAAGCTTTTGCGAAGTCAATCTTTAGGAACACCCTTTGTATCTTTATTTTCCTTGCGTCATCAATGGCTTCATTAAAAACCACTACGCTGTCCAAATATTTCTGCCTCCTATAAATGCACTCTGATTTTCCGTGATAATGGACTCCAACACACAACTCAATCTTTTTGCCAATACCTTCTAAATTAATTTGTACACCCCACCAATCAAAGAAATTGGTCTAAAGTCCCCTAGCTCCCTGCTTTCTTCTTTCTTGGGAATCAGGACAATAAAGGATAGGTTAATTCCTTTCACCAATTTTTCATTTTCATGAAATTCATTCATCAATCGTAGAAAATTAGCCTTGAACAATCCCCAGGACTCATTCAGCATATTGAAGTTAAATTCGTCCGGTCCTGGGCTCTTATATCCCTCACACAAATCAAGGGCCACTCTAATTTCTGTCTCAAGGAAGGGTGCAACGAGAAATTGATTGTCTAACTCCGTTAACCTCTTATAGCATAAATCATTTGCCAAAGTAGGCCTCCTGCCATCCACTTTCTTGAAGTGATTATGATAGTATTCAAAGACACCCTTCTTTACCTCGCTTACTTCTTCTAGCCATTGCCCGTCAATGTTTACCCCCACGATCTCATTCCTTTTAATCCTTCGATTAATGAAGCTGTGAAAGAAACTTGAGTTCGCATCTCCCTCTTTGATCCACTTCAATCTAGCCTTTTGTGCTAGTAGACTAATCCTCCATGTTTGATCTCTAAATAACTTTGCCATGGTTTCATTTCTTCTGTTGCTTTCGGCTATTTCAAGACCAAAAGCATCGTCAATAGCATCCAACTGTGCAATTTCTTCTTTGTGTTTTTTAATTCTATCCTCTAGTGCACCAAACACTTCACGATTACATGCCTTCAAGTCTGATTTCAGCAACTTGAAATTCTCTTTGATAACAAAACCTCCCCAACCTTGTACCGAATAACTATCCCATTTTACTTTAATAAAATCCTTGAATTTAGGATGTGATAACCAAGCATTGAGGCACCGAAAGGGTTTCGGTCCCCAATCTTTCACCTTGACTCCTAGGACGATCGGGCTATGATCGGACGTTAATCTTCTCAAGCCTTGCAACACTGTATTCGGCCATTTTGATACCCAATTATTGTTCACCAAGGCCCTGTCCAGCCTACTCTTACAAGTGTCATTCGGTCTATACCATGTGTACTTTCTACCGTGGAGTGGTAGATCAATGAGCCCCATATTTCTAATGAAATTATCAAATAACAATGCATCTCTGTTATTGAAGGAAACACCTGTACCTACTCTCTCTGAGCTTCTTCTGACCGAATTAAAATCCCCAATAACACAAATGCATCCTGTCGAAGATTGATTTACCACGACCCCAATTCTGTCCCAGAGTTCTTCTTTTTCAGAAGTAACACAATGGGCATATCCATTAATCACACTACACTCTATCCTATCACGACCCCATAATCCATTCACAATGATCGCACCATTCATATGCCAACTGCTAATAGGAGAAAATACCTCTTCATTCCAGATGGATAGAAGTCCTCCAGATTTGTCGTCAGCTTCTCTAAAAATCCACCCGAATTTACCCGTACCCCATAATGATTTGCACAATTCCTCAGTGATACATTCTAGTTTGATTTCTTGAATACAACATAATTCTATCTTTTGTTGTTGAATCGGCTCTCTCACTTCATTCCGCTTCACCTTACTCTCACTTGAATCAGCTCTCTCGCTTCAGGGCTTCTTTTATATAGAAAACTTAACAATTTAGCATCTCATACATTGCTCACTGGTGTTCCACTGCACTAAATAAAAACACATAATGCATTAAATAACTTTAAAATAGTTGAATGCAAAAAAAATATTAAAAAATCAAATCAAAGAAATATTTGAAATTTTGAATTAAACACGCACAAAAACTTGATGTCACATGTGAAATCAACTTGTACAAAAAGTGATATTTTTTATGACATTATAAAAACAAATTGATACAAGTTGACACCCCTATAATTTTGGTGGAGCCATGAAACTTATTGAAAGTGGTAGAATGGGTGGTTGCATCAGAAAGGAGAAAATACTGCTCAAAAAGTGTAGACATGAGACATATGCACTAATCACTATTAATTCCTCAATTGATCCTGCATGCCTTTCTTTATTATAAACACTTTTTTTCTAATGTTTTAACTTTATGCATAGATCATAGATGGCATTAATTTCAAAAAATAGTTCAACAGATGAGCAGTAAAAGCTTATGATAAGATCCTATCCATCACACTTTGACATCAGCCATTTTAATAGAAATAAGAATCAACATTCAACATTAGATAACTGTAAATCCACCTCTTTCTTTATCATAAAGAATGAAAGAAAGAAAGCATAAGAAAGAAGAAACACCAACTTTATGATGTCGTCTTTCATATGCGATGACTCAAATCTGAGTCGTGCACACGAAAAGCAGAGATCGAGCAAGTGGTTCTGTTTCCTTATATATAGAATCAACAAACATGCTCGTATCAGGGCAAGAAACTGGCTAAGGACTAAGTTAAATAGTCACTAAACTATTCACTTCAATTGTATGCATTCAAACTAAAGCAAGAAACAGCAATGGAACTTAAACATGGGATATCAAGATTTGTGAAGAAAAACATGCACAAGGAACACGCTATTGGGATCCTCATCAGCTCAGCTAACTATGCCTTCATATTTAAGAGCTGCTCGACAGGATGTTTACCTAACCCTGCTTCGCAATACCAACTTATGCCGTCTCCTTCCAAGCATTACTCTAAAATCAGAACCGGTAAGCCCCTCCATTCTTGATCACACCTCATCAAATCAGAACTGGCTATTGCAATCATTTGTACTAATGAGATTGACTTTGATGGAAATGCAGGGAGGGGAGATTCTGTGATTGCTAAGATGATCAAACTCGGCAAGACCATGGACTTTGTTGCTCAAGGAATCCGAGAGCATGGTAGGTGTTGAAACAAGCTAATTAAAAATATGTGTTAATCGTACTTCTGTGTTCTGATAACTCGTAATTGATGCAGTGAGATTGGGATCAAAGTTGAGTGAAACGGTTAAGGGAAAGTTGAGCTTAGGAGCAAGAATCCTGCAGTTGGGAGGTGTGGAGAACGTGTTCAAGCAGAAGTTTAATACCTCGGAAGACGAAAAACTGGTGAAGGCTTGTCAGTGCTATTTATCGACGACAGCTGGGCCGATAGCAGGGTTGCTGTTCATTTCCAGTGATAGAGTTGCCTTCTGCAGTGAGAGGTCCATCAAAATCTCTTCTCCAACTGGGAAATTGGTAAAAGCACATTATAAGGTACATTATACTAAACTAATCAAAGTTGATCAACCAATTTTTTTATGTTTGCACAAGAAGATTGAAGTGATGGCCTATATATGCAGGTTATGATACCCCTGAGAAAAATAAAGAGAGCCCACGAAAGTGAAAACGCGACAAAACCAACGGAGAAGTATGTGCACCTTGTTACAGGGGATAATTATGATTTCTGGTTCATGGGGTTCCTTAACCATCAAAGGACAATGGCGTATCTCCAACATGCAATTCATCAAACACGATGAATTCATGGCGTATCTCCAACAGGCAATTCATCAAACACGATGAATTCATGGCATATCAAAAGGACATTGAAGAGGCAATTGGTCAAACAGGATGAATTCAATGGCATATCAAAAGGACATTGAAGAGACAATTCATCAAACAAGTTGAATGCAATAACATATCAAAGGGACATTGATAGGCAACTCATAAGAGGAATGCAGCTGGCTGAAATTGCAGATAGAAGCCATGTATGAGAAGAGAAGGAAGATGATGTTCGACGTCTACATCAGCATCCTTGAGCAGGTGATTATACAGAATATCAGATTTATGGCTTGGCTTCTGTCCAACATTTTCATACTATTGTGTAAATATGTACATCCTACTTTGATGTTTTGTATATTTGAAACCCTTGAAATAATTATTCAAGGGTTGACTGCTGAGCGATGTTAGAAACTATCCAGATTCTTTTTCATCTCGTGTTCCATATGTTACATGTTAGTTAATGATCTAGGGATGAGAATTTGATATGAATATAAAATGGAAATGTTAATGTGCATCATTAAAGAGATAATTATTGTGAAATTATTGATGACCTTTTCGAGCCACCACAGTTTCAAAAAAAAAAAAATGTCATGTCCGCACTAATTTTAATAACCACGCAGATGGGATTTTTTTTTGGTAGGTTAGTGGTTAGAAGTTTAGTTCACCAAGTCTTCAAACATTTTAGGATATCTCTAAATCAATCTTATATCTATTTTCTAATTCATTCACAATGGGGATCGAACTTGGATCATTCACTCAAGTGAAGAGCTCGATGACCAAGTAAATTGCAGATGGAATTAATTATTATAAAATCATTAAGGGGGCGCTTGTTTCAAATTTTTCAATGGTAATGGGAATGAAATTTTATTTTCCTCCTTTACCCTTACATATGTTGAATGAGAGTTCATATTCATGGTGGTTACATCATTAATGTTGTGCTCTAATTTTGAAAAAGTTGACAAAAAAAGAATGTTGTTGGTTGTGGTATGGGGAATTAATTGATGAAGATGATTATAAGGTGAGATGGAGGTAATCAAATGGGGGTAATGAATACTTTATATAGGAGAAAAAATAATATTATGTACCTCACTTATTCTCATTACATATAATAATTATTTTACCAAGCGCCCTTGTGTGATTTCTATCACGTTCTGCAATAGTTCTAGGACAGGAATACGAACTCATTTCCACTCTTTAAAAAAAATATTCTCATTCCACACTAAACAATTCCGAATTTAATAATATTCTGGCCTCCACTTAACAAAGATTGCCACATTAGGACTAAATTTAGAAATTAGAGTTCCTAAAAGTGATGGACATGTTTTATTCTTTAGCACATGTCAAAGGTATACATTGTTTGAGATCACTCAACAAATTTAAATGAGAATTTATTGATCTGATTTTCATGAGCGAGGTTCATGATATTTATATACAGAGTTAGAGAATTTAAATATCTAATTAACTTCCTAACAGAAACCCTAACAAACTAACTGCATCGGAGCATTGAGGCCATGTGCATGAATGCATGCAATCGTAACATACATGATCAACGACGTAATTGGTGCGAGTCCACCCTCTTCGTTTCTTATAATTTTCTTCAACGCCACTATTTATTACACGCATGCTTTGGCGAATAAATAACTTTATTCTTCAGAGAGCAAATACATCCTCAAGTATAATTAAATTGCACATGATGCAACTGTATAAGTTTACAAGGGACCAGCTCTAAAATGACGTCACCAAGAACAAATGAGTACATTTAATGCAATTTTACTTCGAAACCAAACGAAACATATGATTATCCCCAATGTTTACAAACTTGAATCCTAAAAATTGTAAAAATTCAGAAGTATCATCCCCAATGTGGTTACAAACTTGAATCCTATAAATTGTAAAAATTCAAAAGATTTCACATATATATAATATAAATAAATTCATGTATGATCGATATATTAAATATAATGTTAGATGGATACACTACAAAAAATTCGTGAATTACCGACCGTTTAGCGGTCGCTAAACAGATTTAGCGACCGATAAGGTTAGTCGCTAATACGTTGGTCGCTAATATTTACCGACCGAATTTGTAGGCGGTCGCTAAATTAGCGACCGTCGTAACGGTCGCTAAATGGTCGGTAAAAGAACCGGGTCTTGTCGTTTTGGAGAATTTTGTGACCGTCTCATCGGTCGGTAATATATATCACTGACCGCTAAGACGGTCGCAAATAATAATTTTTATTTTATATTTAATTTTTAATTTTTTTAGCGACCGCCTATACGGTCGCTAAATATAAAACAGCGATCGGTCTGGCGGTCGCAAAATATAATATTTAATTTATATTTTTAATTAGCAACGGTTATGACGGTCACAATTTTTATATTTAGTGGATGCGCCTTTGGGGCCTTGGAGTCATAATTTGAGTGGCCACAAATGAACGACTTAATTAATTGATTTTGGACTAACATTGAATTACTAAATTAATGAATTCAAAATGGGTCATTAATCATTTGATTTTCATCAACTAAAAATTTGATTTGCGATCAAATTTTGTGCTTTAGAGCATAATTGGTATTTTTGAAGGGTATTGACTCACTTAATAATTTTGAAAATTATTTTGAGTTAAAGACGGAGATTAAGGTCACTGTTAATAAATTGTGCATGAGAGCACAAATTGTAATTTTGGATTTAGTTCAAATCTACTCTTATAATTTGTTGAGGAATAATTTAACAATTAAAAGTGGTAATTTAGACCATACAAAATTAAAAG
>JAPKLY010000104.1:44769-57002 GCA_026898435.1 Prunella vulgaris
TGACCACTCAGGATGACATTCAGGATGAGTGTCAGGATCAGAACACTTCTGACTCAGGATCAAGTCTTCGTTCAGGCTCAGGATGCTTTCCTCAGGAATATTCCTCTGGATCCAACACTCAGGAATCCTGAATAACCGCCTTGAATAACTGTTCTGGCGTCCAATGAGATTGCTCTGCCACCTGCCCAAATAACCGACTTTATCACTCTGGTGAAGTCGTCTTTGCTATGCTCTGTTTTCTTAACTGTCAGCTCAGGATCGCCTTCATGCTGAGAGACTCAGGGAGTAGGTGATTTTCAGCTCAGGATGATCTCTCAGGATTGCCTTCAGTTCTACTGAGTCTTCAGTGTCTTCACTAATCTGACCACTCAGGATGACATTCAGAATGAGTGTCAGGATCAGAACACTCCTGACTCAGGATCAAGTCTTCGCTCAGGCTCAAGATGCTTTCCTCAGGAATATTTCTCCGGATCCAACACTCAGGATCAGGATTCCTGACTAATCTTCAGTACTCAAACTCAGCTTATCTTTACAATTAACACATTGTTTGCTAGTGTTCGTAATGCACTAAATAAAAAGGCATAAATATGCATTAAAAAACTTCTAAATATTAGAATTGAAAAAGGAAATAAAAATATTTCAAGAAATATTCAAATTAATGAAGCGCACAAAAACTTAGATGTCACCGGTGACAATTGAGGAACACAAAAATTTATATAAAACATGTTATTTCAAAAGTAACGAATTTATAGTAAGTGCCACCTCTAAGGGAAATCTTCTTAAAAATTTTACATTTACAGAACCAATTTTCGTGAAATTCTACTTTTTACTTTAATAAAATAAAAGATTACAAAATTTGCATCAATTTTTTATGTAATACAACAAGCTTTTTTTATCTTTTATTCCAAGATGGCGTAAGAGTAAGCATACAATTTCTAGCTTTTTTTTTCCTCCCCTTCCATTGGACTGTGTTAATAAGTAAACAAAACTCCGTCCAATATAAGCATCTCGAATGCAAATTGCAACAAAATTTTAAAAAAAAATTAAAGAGTAGATCAATTGTTCATCAGGTGTACCGTGCAATTAAATTGCGAATTTTAACAGTGCCGAATGCCGATTGTTTTCACCGGAAAAAACAGTTGCTTTAACTTGCACCTTTTAATGAGAATAACTGCATTTTTTATTTGAAATCAACCGACACTTAAAAGACTACACTTGAGTTGCACTGTGCATTCGAAACATAGAATACTTGACATTATTAATAAATGATTCAATTGAGACTTTTCCCCCACCCCTGTAATTTTGGTAGAGCCATGACATGAATTGAAAGTGGAAGAGTGGGTGTTTGCATGGATCAGAAAGTAGAAAATACAGCTCAAAAGTGTAGACATGACATATGCATACACTCACTAATCACTATTCTAAAAACAATTCAACATATTTTCTTTATTACAATTCAATTACAGCTAATCTCACCTTTATTACACACCCTTTTTTTTTTCTAATGTTTTTAACTTTATGCACTATATGGTATTAATTTCAGAAATAATTCAAGAAATGAATAATAAAACTTTATGAATATGGACCCTATCCATCACACTTTGGTCCACAGGCATCAGCCACTGAAATAGAAAGAAGAATGGACATTCAATATTACCTAACCGTAAATCCATCACTTTAGGAAAGAAATAACTATAAAGAATGAATGAAAAGAAAGCAGAAAAAGAAGAAACACCAACTTTATGATGTCGCCTTTCGTAATTGATGACACAAAGCTGAGTCGTGCACCCAAAAAGCAGAGATCGAACAACTAGTTTTGTTTCCTTATATATAGAATCAACAAACTTGCTCATCAGGGCAGGACTATAAGGACTGGTCATCAGAGTTCAACTGTCACGAAGAAGCTATTCGATTCTTTTGTATTGTACCTAAACTAAAGCAAGGAACAAGAATGGAGCTAAAACCCTGCAGGTCAAGATTTGTGAAGAAAAACATGCACAAGGAACATGCTATTGGGATTCCCATCAGCTCAGCTAACTATGCCTTCATGTTTAAGAGCAGTTCGGTAGATTGTTTACCTGATCCTGCTTCACAATACCAACTTCTGCCGTCTCCTTCAAAACATTACTCCAAAATCAGAACTGGTAAGCGCTTCATTCTTGATTACACCGCATCAAGATGGAACTCACTGGTACAATCTTTACTCATGAAATTGATTTGATGGAAATGCAGGTAGAGGAGATTCTGTGATTGCTAAGATGATCAAACTCGGTAAAACAATGGATGTTGTCGCTCAAGGAATCCGCGAGCATGGTATGTAGTAAAACAAGCTATATGAAAGATATATAAAACAGACTATTTCATCATATATATGTATATGTCCAAGTTTTGATAATTCATAATTGATGCAGTGAGATTGGGATCAAAGTTGAGCGAAACGGTTAAGGGAAAGTTGAGTTTAACTGCAAGAATCCTGCAGTTGGGAGGAGTGGAGAAAGTATTCAAGCAGAAATTCAATACCTCAGACGATGAAAAACTGGTGAAGGCTTCTCAGTGCTATTTATCAACAACAGCAGGGCCGATAGCAGGGCTGCTGTTCATTTCCACTGATAGGGTTGCCTTCTGCAGTGAGAGGTCCCTCAAAATCTCTTCTCCACCTGGGAAACTACTAAAAGCACATTACAAGGTACATTATACTAAATTCACCACTCACTTTATATGTTTGGGGCAAAATGATTGAAACTAATGTTTTGGAAATTAACCTAAATATGTAGGTTATGATACCCCTGAAAAAAATAAAGAGGGTCCAGGAAAGCGAAAACACGACAAAACCAACGGAGAAATATGTGCATCTAGTGACGGGGGACAATTTTGATTTCTGGTTCATGGGGTTTCTGAACCATCAAAGGACATTGAAGTATCTCCAACAGGCAATTCATCAAGCAAGATGACGTTTTTTACTTTATTCTAGTATTAATTCTTTCTTCTTTTCTCTCTGGACATATATATTTATATAGGTGTAATCAGAGTGATGCTCATGCTCTATTCTGTACAATTCGTGAAAAGACTAGTATTTTGTAGCAAACATCGAGTTCACCTCTGGTGACAGATAAAGCTATGTTCATTCTTTTCTAAATAGATGTATTCCACGTTGGAGCAAAATCAGACGTGCATATTTGAGTAGGCCAATTTCTAAGGAGCAAAGACAGCAAAAGAGAAGCACAATCCATAATGTTCATATTTCACTTCTGGCAAAATATCCACTTTTGTATGAAATTCTTCAACACCTTTTGCAGAAACCATTTCAGTAGGCACATTTAAACAACAAAATAGTAAAACTCTTGAAGTTCATAATATCTCAAAGAATTATCGAGTAAATTCGAAAGTAAAGTAAAAACCTCATAAAACAGGCCATTAGTAAGAGGAGTGAAGCGTAGAAACAAGGAATTAAAACGCAAGAGAATACAATATAAAGAATAAGCAAACATAGAAACAGCATTAGTTCACAATAATGAAATGGCAATTAAAACGGTCAAGATAAAGACAATTTGATAAACAGAAGGCCTTTAACTGAATTCACAAGTTAAGAAAATTGTACAAAAGCACAGTGGTGGCTGTCTAAAGAATTAACACATTTGATAGAAGATGTATATATACTTCATAACATAACTAATTCAACAATAAGACATAGGTAGTGTTGAGTAATATACATCCAAGACAACTTTTTCCAAACTCGGGAATGAACGAGAATCTCTTTGACCATTTCCATAAGAAACGAACAGATCTTAAAGCAAGATCTCACCAGGAAATCCAATTGTATTCTCAGCGCAACACATCTGGCTCCGCTAAGCTTCCAGCAAAATTCACCTTACATCCATCTGGAAACTGAAGTCCAGCCTCGTTGCATCTCACTTCAGTTACATGGGGGCACGAACGCACATCAAGATACTCAAGATCTTCACATGACTTCAAGAGTTTCTCAATTCCATCAACAGTGATCTTAGCACAGTTACTTATCCTCAAAATTTTCAAATTTAACTTCGAGTCTTCATTCCCTAGTCCCTGAAAAGCAGCATCCGTGATCTCCTCACAGCATCCAACATCAAGAACCTCAAGCTTCCTGCACAGAGAAAATACGCTATCCAAACAGGTATCTGAGACGTTTAAGCACCAATCCATTCGTAGATTCTTGAGACTTCCATAACAAGCAGAAGCCACCGACTTTATGGATTCATCAGACAAGTCCCGACAACCGCCAATTACTAGCTCCTCAAGATTTTTGCAGTGTTCAGACAAGGAAAATATGGACTTATCCCCGATTTTGTAGCAATCGAGCAATTTCAGAGTCAGCAGGGAAGAAGAACATGCTTTTGATATATTAGATACACCAATATCCCCAATATTACTGCACTTATTGAGGTCTATATGTTTCAATCTCTTACAACCCTCTACAAGAGCAGTAAGACCAGAGTCAGTTATGTTAATGCATCCTTGCAGACTTAACTCTTCTAGATTATTACAGTTTGTGGAAAGGGAACTCAATAAGGCATCTGTGACAAATCTGCAGCCCACAACATGTAATGCTCTTAGGTCATGGCAACCCTTGGCAATAGATGACAACCCCTTATCGGTTAGCTTTCTGCAATAGGATACATCTAGGCATTGCAAAGAAGGAAGCCCAGATGCAATTGCTGCCATCCCCTTATCTGTTATACCTGTTGAACACAAATAACGCATCAAATCTATTTTTCCAACAAAGCCAGCTTTATAGCAACACATATGAGTTAGTTAAGTTAATTGCATAGTATTATTTCAGAAAAATGAAATTAGGAGGGGCTACCGCCCGGCCAAAAGGTAAAAGGGAAACAGAAACAAAAAATTAAAGTAAAAATGGGCCTAATTACCCATAAACAAAAATACTGAAACGCCCAAAGGCTAAAGAAAAACGACAAGAACCAAAACCCCAACAGATTAACGCTACTCAACCCATAAGAAAAACGGGATGAGCCCAAATTGAAAAAATATCCCAAAGAAATTAACATCAAACTAATTAACTTGCACCAAACATCTTGATTATGTACAAGGAACCAAATGTAGTGAGCCAGGAATCAGAAGCATCAATACTAGATCAAGCCATACCAAACAAGCCTCGTTATTTCTTTCATGTGATCAATATTCAATAGGACAATTAGGTCAGAATGCTTGAAGGCAATAATCTTACAGATTACAAGAGAAGTTAGTGAAAAATCTAACCAATGATGTTCCCCTCTTCTTTTCTTTAGTTTAACTCATAGGCCTGCTCCCATTCCTCATTATTTTTGGTGAACTAATAAAAATCTTGCATTTATGCCCTAATTGAAGTATGGTGATTCGTGATTATGAAGGGGAAAGCATAATGAGACCAAGAATCAGGCACTTTAGGTTCATTTTACACATTACCTATTTGAAAAGATAATCTTTTGAAATATGATGGTAAATTTTACCCCAACCTGGTGCAGCCTGATCAATATATTCACACTGAAGTGCAAAATCTTTTACCACACAACAGTTACCACTCCAAAGGGACTAATGATCACAAGAATAAGCACAGTTACACTAGGCATCTGGTTGCTCCACTTCGTATTGATCAGGTTCTTGTCAGACATTTCCATAAAATAGTGTTTCTCTTCACCACACAATTCAATTAGGTGACTATCAATTTCAGGGCCAACTAAAGTAGGAGTTAATGCACTTCATAAGCATGAGAATAACTTGCAGTCAAGTCAACAATAGCATCTTCACACCAAAATTATAATTAAAAGAGTCTTAAAAATGCCAAAATAAAGAAAGAGGCAATCTTTTTACACGTTTCAGCACCCACGAGAATAAACCCCAAAAAGCACGGTGGAAAAGCAGTCCTTTTCAACTTGACCGGTCATCAGCAACAAAAATTTCAAAAAGAATCAAAAATGATTTAACAGTTAAAGGAATTAGAGAGTAAGAGCATCACTAGTATCGTCATACCTTTACAATTCTGTAAGTTGAGAACTCGCAAGGCAGAGAAGGCGGCGGCGATTACGGAAAGATCGGAGTCAGTGACGCCGGGGTAGAAGGAGCGAGATACCGACTGGGATAGGTCAAGCTCGAAGAGGCGCGTGAACCGGGCCGCCATGCGCTTGAGCATGTGGGGCCCGGCCCGGGCACAGAGCTTCCGCCTCTCGGTGCTCTGCAGGTGGAGCCACCGCTTGCAGACGAGCCCGAAGACATCCTTGTCCTTGTCGTGGCCCAGCTTCGATAGGACGGCCCGCAGCTCGTCATCCCCCAGTCTGTCGTTAATGCACGCGCCGCCTTCTTCGGGCTGGAAAGCTCGCTCCATGGAGGGTTTTCGGGCCACTGAATTTGTAAATTGGGAGAAAATTAGCGTTTTAAGAGCTTCGTTGTGTACACTCTGGCGAGTAGTTAAATTACTGGAATACCCTCCATTGACCCTTTATTGTTAATTAATTAATTTTTAGGGATTAAAAAAAAATTTCCCTTGTCAAAATTTTGAATTTGATCCACGTCACATTTTGATTTTGGTTCTTTTACAAATTTACAGTCTGTAAATTTGTGCAAGGACAAAAATCAAAATATTTTTAAATTTATAGGATCAAAATAAAAATATATAATCTAAAGTACAAATTCAAAATGAAGCAAAGTTATAATTAATCCCTAATTTTTAAGCCTACTTTCCCAAAGAAATTTGTATAATTTATTTATTTGAAGTTTTTAAATTAATTTATACAAAATTTTAGATAGTGTGTATAATTATAAAATTTTATACATATTTATTTTTATAATTTTTAAAAAGTATATATAAAATCTCGAAGTGCAGATTGCTTGATATAGAGAGTAATGTGTTTGTTGCATCTCATAATTATGTGAAGGAAATAATTTTGTTTGTTGCGCCAGCGGATACCCTTGCTTGTTTTGTACTCCTCTTTGCTCCCATTTTTTTAAGCGAAATAAGAAAATGAAATAATAAATAGAAATTGAAAGAATAATTTTATAAATTTTTATGCATAAAATATAAAAATGAATTGAATTGTGTGTATAGGACTCAAAAGTAATTAGATTTTGTGTGAGACTAGGAGAGAAAATATTATGTAAACTTTGTGCACAACTACTAATATTAGTTCTTACAACCATAATATTAATCTTATAAGAAATAAAGTAATGCTTACAATAAAGTAAATGGTAGACAATATCATATAATACTTGTCAATATTTTGTTGGGAACTTGGGTGGGTGTTGTGTGAAAATAGTTCATGTAAGTTTATCATGAAATCATTTTAAGTATCAAATATTTAGTTAAGTGTATCAAAATATTCATCAGGTGTATCAAAATGTGAGATCAAGATCAATATAGATATTCAACTTTTTATACACCTGATGAGATTTTCGATACACCAGGCTATATGTTTGATACTTTAAAACTGGTTCATGATAAGCTTATTATGAACTATTTTCATACAAAACTTTACATATTATGAGAATATAATTTATAGGGAGTATTCTATTTTAAGGAGATAAAAACTATTTTGGAAAAATAAAAAAGGAAAGTGTACGCAATTCTAAGCAAGATTGAAAATAACAGTATCGATGAAAATATTGAGATCTTAAATTTGTATAAATGTAAATTTATAGAATTGTGAAAATTTTAATAACAAACATTTAATACATATATTTTAACAAAAGAATATGAACAAATTTTACATGTATGATAAATTTACATAAAATATATTATTTTTAATCTTTCACCAAAATTTATCGATATATTTTTATATTTTTCAAATTTTTTAGATATTCTCAATATTTTAACGCTATTATGTTTAATTTGTACAAGAAATTAATCAATATCGATATTTACCAGTATTTTCGACATTTTTTATGGGAGCAACACTTGTGTAAAAATTTCTATCGTAGAAATTTCTAAATATAGATAAATATGAAATACAAACCCACGCGCGCGAATAACCGTTTCCTCCACCAAACATGCTAAACTACTAAACTCCCCTCCACCAATTTTTCGTAAAACTAAATTTTGTTTTTAGTTTATTTTTAGTAATTTCTACCGTAGAAATTTCCAAAAGAGATTATTACATTTTGGTTCTAACTTATCCCTACTAATTCATTTTAGTTTTACACCTTATTAAAATACCAACTTAGTGCTAAAATAATACAATTTGGTCCAAAAACAGTCAATCAGAGCATTAAATGATGGGTTACTCCCTTTTCCATACCCACCCTCAATTACCCTCGGCTACCCACCCCCCTAATAGCTGTAGGTTTTTTTTCTCTCACCTCTTTCTGTCTCTCACCTCGTTTCTCTCTCTCATCTCCTTTCTCTCTCTCATCTCCTTCCTCTCTCAACTCGCCGTGTTTCCATTAGTCCCGATGCATCCGTCAAATCTGCCCTACCTAACAGTACGGAGACGGAATTTGAATTTGTTGGGCATGTATTTCATTCAAAAACCCCCAGATTATTACTCTGTTTCATCTTCTTTCCCCTTCCCTCGCTCTCTTCTCGGTGATTGGTGCTAAAAAATGGCAGATGATTGCATTTTAGCTGTGAAGTGGAAAGAGGAGTGTAAATTCATCACTATTCGGGAAACCGAATCATATAAATCCCTCCAAGACCAGGTTAGAGGGAAGTGGGTCGATTTACAGTCTTCTGATTTTGCATTTTCTTGCTCATTTGGTGATTTCACCAATGCATGTTTAGAATCTGATGATGATTTTGGTAGTATATTTAATATTCTGAAGACCCTACCTTCCAGAATTGTAAAAGTCGATATTGTGCATGTTTCTCAATCCAAAACATCATCTAAAGAGTCTGATCCCAAATCCAATTCTAGTGTTCCTTATGATCCTGTATCTGGTGAAATTATAGAATTTGGAGGAGCTGGTTCTATTCCTGCATTCGATGTTAGTCCTGCTCTTGATAAGAAATCATTCTTGTCAGATAATTGGTCTGATATATTTAAAAATGGTGTATATTCAGTGGTGGGAGTGTTGATTTTAGGACCAGTCTTAGGAAGTATGCCACGAAGATGGGTTTTCGTTTTAAGTTCATGAAAAACACTTCCTCATACATACATGTCATTTGTCATGAGTCTAAAAACACTGGGTGTGAGTGGTATATTCGGGCTAAATTGTTAAAGGTATCTGGTGCATTTGTTATATATAAGGGCAATTTTACTCATAGGTGTGTTGGTATATTGTTGAAAGACAAGACCAAACGTTTATGTCCTAAAATCATTGGGAAATTATTGTTGGGTGATGTAAAGTCCAAGCCTGATATGGCACCCAAGGATGTTGTAGATGTAATTAGGAACTCGTATGGGAAGGAGATTCCTTACTATAGGGCTTTCAGGGCAGTTGAATCTGCAAAGGAACAGATTTATGGAAGTTTTGATGATTCGTATCAAGATCTACGTTGGTATTGTGAAGCCGTTGAGCGCACCAATCCTGGAAGTATTGTAGATCTTCAAGAAAACAGCACTACTCATTGTTTTGAGCATCTCTTCATTGCATTTAAGGCATGTGTTGAAGGTTTCAAACATTGTAGACCTCTTCTATTTCTAGATGGGACATTTCTAAAGGGGCGTGCTAAGGGAACTCTGCTAGTAGCAACTGCTAAGGATGGGAACAATGGTATGCATTCCTTTTTTGTGCATCTTTTCACACCTTATTGCATTACTACTGAATTTTAATACTACCTCTGTTTTTCCAATTGTATTTAGGTCTTTTCCAATTGGGAATGGTTTGTAAGGAATATTAAGGATAATATTGTGCACGATCAGGAGATTATTTATATTTCTGACCGGAATCTTGGGTTGCTTTCTGCACTTAATAATGTTTTGATGAACCCAAACATTTTTACTGCTTATTCCATCTGTTGGCAAATTTACGTGGTCGGTTTTCTTCTGGTTGGTCTAACAATCAACGTGTAGACCTTGGTGAGATTTTTAAAGCAGCTGCTTATGCTCCAGACGAACGACTTTTCAATCAGAGCATTCAATTGTTCATTCATGTTGGGGGGAAGATGGCTGAAGATTGGTTAGACCAACTCCCATATGAAAAGTGGGCGGTTGCTCATTCTCCCCATATCAGACGCTATGGGGAAATGATGTCAAATGCTGCTGAATCATTTAACAACTGGTTATTGGATGCTAGGTCACTCCCTGTCACAAAATTGGTAGATCGCATTAGACAAAACATTGCTGGATGGTTTGTTGATATGAGAGATGCATGTCAAGGATGGACCACACCTCTTGTACCCCAGAGGCAGATTGATTGAGATTACATGTACGAGCTTGGGAGTTCGTGGATTGTTTCTAAATCTCCCGGTGGAGAGTATGAAGTGCAGTCTGAAATATCATGCACTGTTGATTTGCGTCACCGGTATTGTTCCTGTGGACAGTGGTTTGTTACAGGTTTCCCTTGTGTGCATGCAGTTGCAGTCATATGCCGAAATGAAACCTCCATTTTCACTCACATTGAGAAATGTTTTTATACATCTGAGTATATAAAATATTACCAGAAGGACCTAAATCCCATCCCCGACACAATGCGATTTGAGTGTGAACCATCCCCAGAGCAATTCAAGATGCTACCGCCAATTCTTAATAGGAGGCCAGGTCGTCCAAAGAAGAATATGATTACATCATATGGTGAATTCCCAAAGAAGAAGCCAAAATTGTGTTGGCCATGTGGTAAGCGTGGAATGCATGACCACACATGCACTAAATCCTGAAAAGGTAATGAAATTTCTATTTTTCCAGCAGCCACCATGATGCATTTCTTCTCGTTTTGTTATGGGGTGTCATGTGTTCTTGTTGTAGGTGCAGAACATTCCTTTTTGTTGGCTAGAAGCCTGCTGGCATATTTCTCTATCATGCAATAAATACAGTTCCAGTAAGTAATTTTAATTTTTCCATAAGATATCAGGATGCCCATATATATATGTTTATATTATTTGTATCATTTTTTCCTGATACTAGTGTGTATTTTTTGTGATACCTTCTCTATTTTTGTTTGTAGGCGAAGACAAGATCGTTTCTGTGGGAAAGAGCACATCTCTTTTTATCATGTGCTTTTCTGTGGCAATTGCATATCTCAGTTCTTCTTTTGGGTCAGTCATTTAAAACTCAATTTGCTCTGTTATTGAGTAAGAAGTTTTCTCTGTGGTGATCATAAATATTTTTGGGGTTTATCATGTTTTCATGTCAGTGGCTCTTTTTTGTAAGTAATGAAGATATTGTATGCTGTGTATACAATTGCCCAATGATTTTTAGAGAAAATTTGGTTATGTAATTAAGTTTTTATGCACACTGCTTATATATTTTTCAGAATTGGTGCACACCATTACAAACTGCTTCATTCATACATAAACTGCCTCATTCTTTACATAAACATTTTGGTAAATACAATTGCAGACAGCCCTACTAGTGCAATTGTAATAACATTCCACATAACCACAGTACTTAGTGACAACTTGTTATTGATCATACCATCATTATGTATACTTGATGAGTAGTTTCTGAAAGCTTCTGCATGCTGGGTAACTTCCTCTAGCACCATGTTTCCTGGATAATGCTGAATTGGGTTGCACCAGTGAGAAAAGTCATGTTGTTTACAACAGTAGAAAAGTCTTTCTGGATTTCTTGGTGATTCAGAGACCATTATTGCAGCTGGACACTTGCATTTTGAACAAGTTGATTTGTTGTACCTGGGATAATTGCTTGTACCTCCATATGAGCTACCTTCAGACATTTTTTGTGAAGTAGTTTAGGTATTTTTTCGATGATTTCCCTATTAGAAGACAATTCCTTATATATTGGATGTTGAGCTATTTGTTTTCCCAGTAAGGTTGTTGGCCTATTTATATAAGTTCACTTTTGTTTTGAAAACCAACGGTCATATATATGTCCTGTCAATTTGCCAACCGTTATAATTCATTTTTAAAAAAAATATATACATGTGTTTCAATAAAATATTGTAATGCACAGGCCAGATTTTTTTTAAATATTAAATTTTAAAAATATTTTTCCATGCACAGGACCAAAACAATTTTTTTTTTTAAATATTTTATGCACAGGACCAAAAACTAATGAACATACACAAAGGAATAAAAAAATGCACAGGCCCAACTTATTTTAACAAAATGCACAGGCAGGCTCAACTTATTTTTAACAAAATGCACAGGCAGG
>JAPKLY010000104.1:57012-95101 GCA_026898435.1 Prunella vulgaris
TGCACAACACTCCCCACAATGCACACACACTAAAATGCACAGGCCCAAACAAAAAAACAAAAAAAAAAGGATCAGGCAGCCATAAAAATTGTAGCATATACACTAATCATTTTACATTCGCATATTTTTGTAAAACATACTGAATTAATATTTTTTGTAATGTGGCAGAAATTAAAGACACAAATTATATGTGTAATTACATATATTAACCATGTGCACAAACACCTTTACTAACATTGCACAAAAGCGCGCCTAATTTTTTGGAGTACGTGCATTTGTGGGTTGTGTCCAAACAGCCCACAATCAGACTAACTTTTCAACTCCCCCCCCCCCCCTCAATTGATTTGATTGGTTTAGCTGCAGGTAAAGGAAACCCCGTTTCCTACCTTGATAACCAATACACACACTCTGTTTTTTGTTCCACAAAAAAAAAATATAGACCCCCCTCAACAATGTCTTCCAAACGCCTTTGTTTGTGGAGACACATGAGCAAAATGCCCGATGATGTTTTATTTGATATTTTTTCTAGGCTACCATAAAAAACACTTGGTAGAATGAAATGTTGTTGCCACTATTTCTACTCCATATTATCAAATCCTAGACTTATTAGGATGCATTTAAAAAGATCAAGGATGGAAAATCGTTTCATCATTATCAGAAGTGGTGAGTAGGGTAATAAGCCTTTTGATTACAATGTGACACCACCAGGGTTTAACAATTCCAACTACAGAGTTAGGTCTGATGTTGATCAAATGCAGGAGGTAATGGCGTCATGGAGTTGCCTAACCCTGATGTGTGGAGAGTTTGATCTTGTTGAAATTACTAATCCCACTACCAAGAAAAAGATTGTGCTTCCATTTTCCCGAATCAACTTCCCCACAGGTACTGTTAAAGCCTCTGTTTTTTATGGTATGGGTCGAAATCTTGACAAAATGGATTTATTAGTTGTTCGTGTTGTTATTTTTAAATCCGAACAGTTGTTATCTGAAGTTAAGATTTTTTCAAAAAGGTGAAATGTTTGGGAGGATGGTCCAAATTTCCCTTATAATAATGTATCTGGGAAACCTGGTGTTTTTGTATGTGGGTCTCTGTATTGGCAAGTTTAGATAGATAACGAGCAGTTTTTTGTTGGTTTTTGTTTGGAGGATAAGAGTTACAGAGTCCTAGAAGTGCCTGATAAAACCCTGACTAATGATCATTCTAGTATTAGAGCTTTGAATGTGTTGAAGCTTGTTCTGTACACTCAAATATCCGATAGTGCTACTGGTCACAAGTTTTACATCTTAGAAGATCATGTCAATGACAAATCATGGACAGCCTTCAACATTTCTTTGGATGTTGTCATCACTCTTCACCACCGTCTCCAAACAATCAACCCAATTGCTTTTCTGAATGATGAGGAAGAGGAAGTTCTGTGCCAAGTTTATCCCATGGGTGTATTTGTTGTTTTTAATGTAAAAACGAAGACACATCAACGCTCCAATGCTTTCCAGTTTCGTCCTAGTCATTTGGTGAAAGAGTGCTGCATCGAGGGGTTATTGTAATTAGGTTTCTAATTTAAGTATATATGATTTTTGTGGACAGTACTTTTGATATGCAAATGTCCAGTTTTAGTATCTTAGGGGGAAACAGTATATATCCTTACCTTTTGTTATGTAATTATTACTCTGTTATATATTCGTGCATGATATTTCATATATAATAGTTAAGTTTGTTCATTTTTTTCTGTAATTTAATTATTTAATTATTATCCAATTGTTGGCTGTGTGGGCTGTATAATTTTTTTGTAGTAAATGTGTGGGTTGTGTAATTAAATTACAAACATATGGCCCAAATGATTACATATAGAAACATATGAAATTCATAGGCCCATATCATTTAATTATAAGAATGAATTCCTAAAAAAGGTCATACTGCACAGGCCCATAAAAAAATTGTGTCATGTAATAAGAAGATTTTGGATACATTGTGTGTTGATATGCACAGGGACATATGTTGCACAAGGACTAAAATGCACAGGCCCACGATAAAAAATAAGGAAAAAATGTGAGGTCCAGGCCCATCACACACACCCTGTGCAACATGCACAGCAACTGCCGCATGCACAGACCCACATGAGTTTTGCTGGATGCACAAAACTCAGATACCTGCTCCCATGCACAATCACAAAAAATTGAAAACTCTGGATATGCTCAGATACCAAAACAATGCCATAGCATACTATTAATAAGTTTTTTAACCCTAAATGAGCAAATTTTGGGAATAATAAAGGGTAAGTTGATCCACAAAATATTAACAGCAACAACTAGGACACATTCATAATATCAATCTGTTTTAACACTCTAAAAGATCCCAAAATACCAGCTTTACATACTATAAACTACAGAGCAGCACTTGTTGGATCGACAAACTATTTTGCCATTCGCGCACGGAAATTCCCGGATGAAAGTTCGCTGAACTCACCTTTCTTGGTTGGTTTGTTTGACAGGATATTCTCAATATAGTGACACACAATCACTCCACAGTCAACAGAGTTTGGAACTTGTTGAAGACAATCTACAGGCACTGGATCAACCAATGGTCTTCGTAGGAAAGGATGCGTAGGCCTACACCTCTTAAAAATCTCTCTTAATTTGCGGTCAACATACTTCACCTATCATAACAGTAAACATACACTATCTATAAAAATATTCATCATCAAGTATAATACAAGATATAACCATATGTATATTAAGGAATAACAGCATACCACAATAAGAGATTGTTTCAGATGTTGATCAGCAGTTCCCCTTCCTCTTGGTCTCATTGAATTGTAAAACCTCCACTCGTTATTCTTCATGTTAAATTTAAGTAGAGTCCAATGATCTCCAATCCCACGGACTGTTGAACTTCCTCCACCTGCCAGAATGGGAAATAGCAGTGTGTCCATATCCAGCGATTCTTCCAGCACTCCATCAACCAAGTTGTTGAATGCTCCCAGTTGTTTATTTGGCCCATCTTTGATTAAACCCTACAATTTATGAAAAAAAAATTATATTTTTGTGAAGAAATTTCATATATATACATCTTTATATATTTGTCGCATTCTCTCATCTTCAGCTTCAGTTGACTTCAAACGTTTCTACGTACCTACAATGGGAGTTAAAAATCAGAGGTTAGAGTATTTATAGTACAATGGATTTATTGTTGTAAGTCAAATGACTATGTTCCTTACTCCATCCAATTCCGAAAGCCTTGCCCCAGAGATTGCAACATGCATGTCCCTAGTATCCCAATTCAAGAAACGAGGGAAACTATCTCCTACTGGTTTTGCTATTGTAGAATGCTCACATAGCCAATACTGCAATTGTTCAGAAAAAAACAAGGACAAATTATGTTATAACTATTTTCAAAGAAGAAAACATTATATTAAAAGCAACTAATACTAGTTACCGATAAAATTGCTGCACATCCACCGGACTTCATCGTTAAGCTAGACATCAATTGAGAGCGCAACATGTCAACTACAAACCCAGCCCAATCATAGCTGCATATGTTCTTGAAATCTTGGAGAAATTCAGTGATTGAACAAGCGATAGCTCCATTTTTATTTGGTGTAAAGAAAGCTGCCATCAAATGGCAGTGCACTAAACGTGCAGTGTCATATACACTTTCCTCATCAGTCTTCTGAACTGCTATCTTAATTTTATCAAGGATATGTGCTTTATACAACATAAAGATTTTCCTGTTGTTAATTAAATCTTTGAAGCAACGTTCAACCCACAAAGGAGTTTTGTGGCCATCAGTCTTTAAAGTTATTGGCTTGCTCCCACAACTAATATCAAATATGAGTTTCACATCCATTCCAGTTAAAGATAGATAATTACCCCCTATCACAAAATTATCAGTATCTTCATCAAAGTTTCTCACTATTTTTCTAACATCTTCCTCATACTTCTGACACTTTTTCATTAGAGACTGGTGCTCCCTAATATATATACTTTCGAAAAGGAACCAAAAAGGTGTCATCTTTATAGCTTTTAAGTGCCTATCTTCAAATCTCACACCATTGATCTCCTTTATTGCAGCCCGCAAATTTGACCTATAATAGGTCTCATGCTTAATCTTCAGATCCCCTAATAAGGATATGAAACAGTAATCATATAACTACATCAAAAAAAAAAGATTCTTAATATCATAGTATCATGGGAATTTGTTTTTCGTTAGAAACAACATACCAAAGCAGTTTCTAGGCCTAATAGATCTTTCCCTTGCTGACTTCCCTTCATCTGCTCCATGATCTTTGACTCCATTTTCATTCTCTTCACATATGCATATAACAAATGATATCAGTTTATATTCACATTTCTTAAAAAATTGATTGAAATACATACAACAATAATATTTCATACCATCTCTAAGATATCTGGACTTCTTCTGTTTCTGTTTTTTGTCATTTTGAGGCACCCCTCTATACACAGGATCATCATCTGAATCAATCTCTTTCTGACCCAGGAAGATATTCTGACATTTTTACCTCGATTTTCTGACATTCTTACCTCGATTTTCATCTACTAAATTATCATAACTAATGTCAATAATTTACTAATGCAACGTAAAATAAATTTGACGAACCAAGGTTGATGTATTACCTCTTGGTTTCACAGGTGTTACTTTTACCTTTTCAGCTGAATGTGAAGCATTTCTTTTCTGATATACCCCTGAGCTTCCATCATCTATAAACAATTTTTTGAAAAATATGAAAATCCTACATTGTATACAAATAATTCATAAATACAATCATAAACAATGCACACCTGCTCTCCTGGATCCTGATACATGTAATGTCTTGTCTTGATGTCCATGTTTCCTCAGTGTTCCAGGTGTTTCAGAAGCTATACATTAGTAAAAGACACATAAGTTGAACATTTCTCATAACTGAATATATAAACATTTGTGCCTGTAAAAAATGTATGTAAAAATAAGCTCTACCTTTTTCTTTTGTTAGTAAATCAGCATCTTTTCTCAAACTGCCCATATGTTTCTTTGGCGTTCTATCTAAAAACATCAATGACAAAAACTATGTATAATTATCTTTACACCAAACATTTGATATCTACAATCATTTTATATTCAAAAATATTTACCATTTCTCAGAGAAACGCATGCCTCAGCAACATTGCCCCTAGAACGTGTTTCATACCTTGGAGACTCAAAATCTAATACACACATAAACCTTTATTTTATACTCAGGAATCTTTAATATAGAGATATAAACTTTCATGTAGTATAACATACCAATCCTTTTACACCATGAAAATTGTCCATCCTTCCATTTACCTCTTGTAGCATATTTATGATTTGTCTCAGGTGTAATATATCCTATGTTAACATCAACAGGAAGTCTTGAAAACAATGGTTTATAACTCAACATAATGAGAACATATTCGAATTCCTGTCATACCTTGGTCTTTCTCATTGGAATATTTCCTTGTCATCCTTGTTGAAAACCGTCTTGTAGGAGTAACGTTAGCTATAAAACATGATAAGGAAAAAAATATAAGACATTGTACATAATTTTCAACAAAAACCAAACACCCCGAATCTTGAAATAAAAATCTCACCAAATGTCTTCTGAATATTTTCATCTCTTCCTTTACATTTCCTGGAACGGCTTCGGCTCCTACTTCGACTTCTGCTCCTTGAATGGCTCCTACACCTACCCATTGAAGTTCGGCAACAACCCCAAATACAGACGCTTAACTGCTCAAAAGACAGAGGAAAATTAACAAAAATTTGAGCTGGAAACTTTTAATTCATGGTAATTTATGAAGTTTCTAACCTCAATTTACGTTGTCGTCGAAGAATTTCTCTATTCTTGTCATATAGCTGCCAATCGCCAAAATGCACTATTTTTGGTCAGAGAACAAAACCCAGAATTTGAAATGAAGAAGAATGTTGGTAAAAGTTGTTTTAAGGTATCTGAAATTTGAATTTTGAATTTTCTGGCCGTCAATCAAACATCTGGTACGGATGTCAGCTGATTGACGGCGGAGGACAGGCGGTGGGGGTGCGGTTGTATGGGGGGAGGTGAGGGAGGTAGGCAGATGGAGGTGTGGGCTGTTTGGTGGGCCCTTCAGCTCCAATTTGCAATTTCCAAAAAGGTGGACACTAAAGTGTAAATACTAGTATACTAATATGTTTTTTACCCTTTCCAAAAATACACTAAAAAAAAATATTTAACTCACGCGCATGCACTTCCTTTCACCACACGCGCAAGCTGACACCTGGTATTCCTTGCATGTATCTCAATCCCCCTCTTCCTTGCATGTTAATTCCCAATCCCCCCTCCACCCCCACATGCCCAGGCCCAATTCATACAAATTAGTTGAAATTTTATTTATTATTACTATGTTTTTATTTATTATAAGTTTAAAAATAAATTAATTAATATTATATAATTAATTTAAAATCTTGCTCTTAATTTATGTTAGTATAATAATATACATTTACTCATACAGTAACATACATTTGCCCATATAATAACACAAACTGGAGAGCAAATATATATTACTATTAGAGTAAATATGTGTTACTATCTTATAAAATATTGTTATTTTACATATACTTATTTATTTTTATAGAATAAATAATTTTTCACATAATGTTAGAGTAAAATGTGTGTTACTTTAAGAATAAATATTGATTATTCAAAAATAATTTATTTAATTTTATGGAAATACTAATTTTTTCAATATAATAACATATGTATTACATGAAACAATATACCTAAATTTAAAAGGATGATGAATAAATTAAGAAACACATATGTATTATCATAAAAATATATTTTGCTCATATAGTAACACATATTTGTCCATATAGTAACACAATAAGGGAGACAAATGTGTGTTACTATTAGAGCAAATGTGTGTTACTATCTTATAAAATGTTGTTATTTTACATATATTCAATTATTTTTATAGAATAAATAATTTTTCACATAATGCAAGAGCAAAATGTGTGTTACTATAAGAACAAATATTAATTATTCACAAATATTTATTTATTTTTATATAAATAATTATTTTTTCATATAATAACATATGTATTACATGAAACAATGTACCTACATTTAAATGGGTGATAAATAAATTATGAAACACATATTTATTCCATAAAAATATATTTTATCCTTATAGTAATATACATTTGCTCATATAGTAACACAAATAGAGAGATAAATGTGTGTTACTATTAGAGCAATTGTGTGTTACTATCTTATAAAATGTTGTTATTGTACACATATTCATTTGTTTTTATAGAATAAATAATTTTTCACATAATGCAAGAGCAAAATGTGTGTTACTATAAGAACAAATATTGACTATTCACAAATATTTATTTATTTTTATAGAAGTAATTATTTTTCTCATATAATAACATATGTATTACATGAAACAATATACCTAGATTTAAATTGATGATGAATAAATTAAAAAACACATATTTATTCTCATAAAAATATATTTTGTCCTTGTAGTAACACACATTTACCCATATTGTAACACAAATTGAGAGATAAATATATGTTACAATAAGAGTAAATGTGTGTTACTATAAGATTAGATGTGTGTTTTACGATATGTATAAATATTTATTTATAATATAATATTAAATATATATTTTAATCTACACAATAATTAAAAAATAGAAATTAAAATAAACTTAAAAAAAGGTAAATAAAACAATAAAAAATTAAAATAAACTTAAAAAAGGGTAAATAAAACAATTAATTTGAGTGGGATTGGGGTGGTGGGGGGTAGGAGTGGTGGTGGGGGCACGATATACCTAAGAACTACCAATAAGCAAACCTTCCTAAGTGTTGAATTTGGCACATACGCGAAAGGCGTGAGTTGTAAGTTTGGGGGAGTGCGCGTGGGCCTTCTCCCTTTTTAATTCTATAATTAGTAATTTTTACGGTAGAAATTTTTACCCAAGTGTTGCTCATATTTTAATTAAATATTAAGTGACAATTTAATTATCCATTTTGCATAAATGGATTTGGTTGATTTATTTCTCATAATCAAATTGGTGTGAATGAGAAATTAATGTCATTTAATATGTGGATAAGTACATTAATGAATGTATTTATTAGTGAGTGTTGTGTCTCTTTGAATTAAAGAGGTGACCTTTGATTTTTTCCTAAGGGTTGCGACTCTTTGGAAAAGTAAAATGTGAAGAGTCACACCTATTACCCGCAACTCTAGGAAATCTATAAATAGATCTCCCCCAACATTGACATTGAGATACTTGAAAATACTCTAAATAAATTTCATTTACATACTATAAGTCTAGTGCATGCATACTAGAAAATGTAGTTTTACATTAAAGTTGAGTCTGAAAGTTCCGGATACTCATTTGCGATTCGCCGATAGCTTTCGTTTCGTAGTGCAACGGGGCGGAAGGCTCCAAAGTCGTTATATCTTAGGGACGGTTGTCATGATCCATATTGCACCTGTGTACGGGGCAATAACTTCTTACGGAAAGCGAGTCTAATTCGTGTCTCAACTTTACTGTGTCAATTGCATAAGTCATCTTCGTCTACACACATCATTTATTGTTGTATTTTCTAACAAATTTTATATTATTTTTGTACTTATTCGATTTATTATGGTCTCAATATTTTAATTGTATTTTTTTTTATAAATTTTGGGTTATTTTTTAACTTCTTTGGAAAATACATAAACACTAAAGTTGATACATGGTGATGAATTTTAAACCATATGAAGTGTCTTGAAAAGAGGATCATAATAAAAAAAATTAAAAAAATCAACCAGAAGTTCAAGAGCTAAAGATAAGGACAAAACAAAATTTATCCACATTTGTCGTATATTCCACGAAAATAAGAGAAAAAAAATCCTAAATTCTTCCTAACCTAATTGAAGATTATTATCCTGATTTAAGGAAGATCAAATTTTCTAGATTTTAGAGGATTGAATCATATTTTTTTTAGAAGATCTAAGGCTGGTCCATTAAATTTTCTACATCCATATATTCTCTTTAGCTCTAGATTTTCAAGGACTCCCAACAATTTGTTTTTATCCTAAATTTTTTTAATTTAAGAATTTATTTTCCTAGTTTGAAAAGACACAGAACCCAGAATGTTTTAATTTTTTTAATTATTTACGAATTTTCTAACTCTATCTTAATTTCTTAGTTATTTGATTTATGCCATGCATATTTTGTCAATAAATTTATTTGATAATATTTTAATATTATTTTTAAAAATTATTTATAAATTTTTTACACATAATTTGAATCGAATAACTACAAAACATATCGAATAGTCAAATACAAATCTATTTCGAATCGAATATTCGAATATTATTGTTTCGAATTGAATATTCAAATAATTTTGAATAATTCAAATATATATTTTGAATCGAATACAAATCATATTTACTATTAAAAGAATAATCGAATATGAATATTCTTATTCATATAGTTTTACAAATACGAGTCGAATACAGTATTATTCACTTCGATCCGATTCAGTAAGCCTCATCTCATAAACGAGGCAAACTCACCCAAAACTCTAAAATATATATATATATATATATATATATATATATGTGTGTATATATCTTAACACAATGCATTTCAAGTAACCAAGCTCAAAAAAACACAGTAACATAATGCAATATTCTCACTATTATAACTCGATTAAGAAACAGAATAAGCCTAGGTTCTGTAAAGGAAAACACCTACCAGTGAGAGACATGTCCAGAAAGAGAATGCAAAGACAAAAAGATCTATAGACTATAGCCTGAATCAAACTATGGAGTCACCAAATTCGATACCCAATAATTTTTTACTAGAAATGTCTACATGAGCTAATTCATCGAATTCCAAATGAATCTCTCTCTCATCAACACTGAATTTGCATGGTACTGCATTCTCATCACCAATTATCAAGGAACAATTTTCGTAAATTCCTTCTTTTGGTGGAAGATTCAACAAACAAGACCTAGGTGCTGATAACCTCTTCCTATCACTAAAAAGATTTTCATCATCTTTAATCATTACCATAAGGCGATGATGGCGTCCCAGCAGCTGAGACACGTATGCCATGTCCCCAGCTGCGAGCGCATGGCGAACTCGTGTGGATGATACTTGCCCTTGCTCATTTGAATTGGTAGAACCTATGTCCTTCGGTTCTTGGTTCTTATCCATGACAGAATTTATTATACGAGCTCTCAAGCCATACTCCTCACACAGTCTAACAAGATCAGAAGAATCACCAGCAGCTCTGTATCCAAACCGGTAGTTTTGACCTGCCATATCACTGTTCAACCTACTATTTTTTCTTCAACTTAAAGAAAATAAATAGAGTCGATAATGTACCTGCCACAACACCACATACTCCAAGCTCCTCCGACAACTTCTCAACAAATTTTTGTGGACTAAGATTTCGAACTTGTGAAAATTGAACCTCGAATTCTTTAGGAGTAATGTTACGACAAAATGGGGCCCAAGAGGAGAGAACCCGCTTCCGATCACATTTTGCCACTATAGGAGCCCTGTTGAATAATATACATGAAAGAGATTCAAAACTACTCTATTTTCCATTATCCAGAAGCCTATATTGGAAAATATATTATGATAATATAACTCAAAACAGAACAAATACGCCACGTTTGTGAGAAGAAAGCCATTATTTGCCCCTTTAAGATTTCAGAACATAACTCTGAAGCTTACATAAGGGGGCGCTTGTTTCAAATTCTTCAATGGTAATGGAAATGAAATTTCATTTTTCTTCTTTACCCTTACATATGTTGAATGAGTATTTATATTTACGTTGGTTACATCATTAGTGTTGTGCTCCAATTTTGGAAAAAGCGGACAAAAAATAAAATTGTTGATTATGGTATGGGAGACTGATTAAGGAGGAGGATTATAAGATGAAAAGAGGGTGGGGTGATGATTACCTTATTTAGAAGGAAAAACAATGTTGTGTACCTCATTTATTCTCATTACCTACTATAATTCTATATATATATATATCCACATTTCCATTATTATTGAAGAATTTTCATATCAAACGCCCCCTAAGATTTCATTGACAGAACTAATAGTTCAAAGAGGGGTTGAGAAAAAAGGGGCATCTCATACCTAGGTTCCCAGCCAAGTACCTCTGCCATTCCAACAAAAGACATTAAATATGGAACTCCTATCTTTGCCGCTTGGATTGCAAGTTCCCGATGACCAAGATGAAGAGCATCAAACTTTCCCAGTGCTACAACTCCTCCTATTATAGGAGTCAAACAAACTCATCAGTCTATTGGCAATTAAGACGTTGAATCATCTCATCTGGGATTGGTCAACATGAGACATCATTTATTGGAGGTTTTATGCTTCAGTTTTTCAAAATTTATTAGTCCGGTCCAGCAAACCAAGAAGTTTCTTTCATTCACATTATAGGCGACAATGACAACATTCCAACATGGAAATGATGCACAAGCACAACACATACAGAGTAAACAAGTCCTCTCAATGTGATGAAAGAAAGTACAGAAGGTAAGTTAATCTGCCTGTAAAGCTAGATAGAGACATGTGCTCGCCTCGAATTACATAAATTTAAATTAAAAAGCTGTTACATAACTATATAAGTAAAAGTGAATAATCAACCATCACTAGACATGGTTAATCCACCACTATTGTGCAAATAAGAAAAAGAGACAGTTTGTGGGAAAGATGTTCGCTATAGCGTTGGGGTTGGGGATGGGAGGTTATCTATTCTTATATTGCTTAATCACTAGCAACAATAACAGTGAAATGATTCCTAGCACTTACCTTACCCAATAGCCTAGTTGAAAATATTATGCAAATGAAATCAAATAGCGTTAGCAGCTCAATTTGCATTGAAATCTTTAGCAAACACATGAATAACTTATACAAGTAATAAAAGTATGGCTATTGGTAAACGGACCAACCTGCTACGGAGGTTACTGTTTCAGATGGAGGATCCCTTTCAACTGGACTATCCCTAAATTTAGAAAGGGAAGTACATGTCAGAACCAGAGACTTAGAACACCAAATTACATGTAAAACGCACTAAATCATAGAACCCCTTTTGGGCAATTTCCCATCAAACAAGTCTAAAACGACGCACTAACGCAGCCAAATATGGCTCATTAGTTATATCAGAGTTGAGAACGCGTGCTTAGAATGAAACTACTACAAATACTGCAGAACAAGCTCAATTGTCCCAAATTTGACATGATAGGATTAGGTATGGCATACCCAATCTAACATAAACCCAAATTCATTTATTGGAAGTATTAAATTCTACAAAGTCGATTAATTTTAGGGTTTCCAATGACAGCACTCTTATATTCTTCACGAGAGAGAGAGAGAGAGAGAGAGAGAGCGCAAAATAAAAGCATTAAAACATACCTCACATCGGAGAGAGTAGACGCTTCTTGAGCGAGGACGTCGTCATTGGTAAGAGACGATGATGAAGAATAGGAAGCACTGGTGCTTAGTAACTTGAATTTCGAAAGCCTCTTCGAGGAGGGGTCGTGGCTAATACTAAAATGAAATCCACGACGCGGCGGAGGCGTCGGCGGAGCTTGGCCGGAGCAGCAACCATATCGCTTTCTGCTACTGCAACTAAAAATCCCAAATTGACGAGGATTGTACTCTCGCAACTGCTGCGTAATACGATAGCCACTCATTATCATTGTCCTCCAAAATGTGCGAGAACGAACCAACCAGAATGATAACTATGATCAGTTGAAGATTTCTACTAGAAAGCAATTTGTTAATATTTCTGGTAATTGGGTTCCATAAAAATCCATTCGGTTACGATTCTTATCCTGGAAAAGGGTTTCGGATGCCGATTAATGTGGGATGATCGTAAAAGTACAACCAAATCATGTGGAGAAAAGATCTCTCGGTTTTTATTTTAGACCAAGTCATGTGTAAAATTAGAGTTGATATTATTTATAAGAAAAGTGATAGTTGATTATTACTATATTTTGAATTTTATATATATTTATATTTATATTTTGTATTTTATATATTCTTTAAATTTGTATTTTATATTTTAAACATTTTTAAAAAAAAAAATTTTAATTTTAATTATTTATTTAAAAAATTAATGCATTTTATATTTTTTATTTATATTTATTAATAATGATTATTAAAAAAATAATGAGAATTCTCCAGTAGAATAGAAATGGGAATAATTTTTTCCCGCAAAATTCACAAAAATAGAGATCAGAATTTTCCGCACCGCAGAACATTGACATCCCTAGAATGAATCCAAAATCATGCTAATGATCATTATTATTGTTAATATTATTTTCAAATTAAACCAAAGACTCAATTTTGTATCCATTAAACTGCCATAAACTTATAACTAAGTAAAACATATCACTTTTTAAATTGTTGCTTTAAAATAAATAAATAATACTCCCCCATCCAAAATATTTTCACACTTAAAAGTAGTATGTATGCAAATCAATACTCCTTATCATGAAAAAATAATATAAATATTCATGAAATGGAGATATATATTTTTGATCCCATATAATATTTTATAAAAGGAAGACAACCATAAAAAAATAATAAAAATAACTGAAGCTCTGAGAGAAAATTTCATTAAAAGTTATTTATAAAATAAAAAGTTGATTAAACTATGTACATGTTTGAGCAAAACAACACTTTGAGACTTTTAGAGGTGAGTAGTGATAATCAAAGTCATAGTGTGTATTTGAAATGATTCTACCATGACTTTGATACCTAAAAGTTAAGGAATTAACCATAATTCAACTATATGAGAACTATGACTTTTATTCATATACCCTTTCCATTCCTTACGATTATACCAAACGGCCCCTTAGTGTCAATTATAAATATTGTAACAACAAAATTATGGGGAATTTTCTATTTTAGGTGTTAAAAAAATTAGTATTTTGAAACTGCGAAGTAAAATCTTTCCTCAGAAGAAGGGAGTACATACAATAAAGTAACGTTAAAAGTGAGACAATTTGACAATCTCACACAAAATTTATGCTTAATCTCGTAAAGTAGAAGAGAAACAAAAACATCATAAACGAGGACGAAGATTAAAGGAGTTGTAGTCGTGATAAAGATAGAAAGCACGCTACAACTTTACAATACATCCTCCAAGACACTGTAATAATTTAGAAAGGAATGCCACGAGGCAAGGCATCCTCCTAATCAAGGTCAATAAATAACTAAAATTCACCATTTTTGAGTTGAACAAACTTTGCAAAAGATAAACGAAAAGGTAAGAAAAACCCATGTATTTTTTTAAAAAGAAGCAAAAAATATACAACGGTAACTACCTGTAAAAACTTTTCCTCTTTTGATTAAAGGACGGTGTTGCATAATTGGAACTCAGTTCATTCTCGTGCTGTTTCTCCTTCCCCACCACTTCTTTCTTACCTTATCAGCCGACCCTTCTTCCGACCCAAGCTTGTGGAGTATCACCTTCGTTTCCCTCAATCTCGACCCATAATCTTTCTTCCAAGCTTCAAACATCTGTTTCAGCCTTCGAAGCTCATGGTCCGGGTCCAAACCTGCCTCCGTCTGACCCGATTTTACTTCAACCAAGAACTTAGCATCATCTCCGAATACTTGACTTCTTTGCTCGAATTCTTCAGCCAATCGACTGATGACACTTAACCCAGCACTCGTTGATCTTCCTCCATTGCCCTCATGAATCCTCATATTGCCACCTGTGTCCCAGCTAGACTCTCTTTCCTCGTTCCCATTTACTGAGGCGTCTGAGTTCCTATGGGAATCATCGAATGCTAGGCTCTTCTTTGCAATGGAGAGGCTGGATTGCAACGATCTCATCTGTTTTTGCCATACTTCTTCCATTGATTTCATTTTTACCTCGTATTCTGACCAACGATTCTCGTATTGTTGCAGACGTTGGTGGAGGATATCGTTTTCCTCTTCTTTTTCTCTCAAGGCGGCTTCAGCCCTAAGAACACGCCGTTGTAATTCAGCAAGGAAGGATGACTTCACCAGCACTTCTTCAGGCTCGTTACCCTGATTCATAACAAAATATTGTCAAGGTTCAACCAAAAACTCCCATTGCCTTTGATGTTAAAAAAGTTATTTTTATCTCAAAATAGCTGAAAATTTGAAAGTGGTGTCATTTTATATCACGTAAATGTCCAATTGTGGCCCCAAATTAGACCCACACATAACGTTCGTGTGACATAAACAACATTGTTTTCAATTTTCGGTGATTTTTGGGGCTAAAATTGATCATTTTTTTAATATTAGGTTTAAATTGAAAAATGTTACTCCCTTTGTCCATTTTTACTTAAGGCATCCTTTTTCCCCTTTTTCTTTTCCTTTTTTTTGCCATATGTTAGAGAGTATTACGGGGTATTGTGAGGTTCATTTATGAATAAAGTGATTTTTTATAAAAAATAATGAGTGATTTGCGATTTTATTGTTCATAAACAATCACTTTCCTCGTAAATAAACTCAAAATACTCCCATAATACCCTCCAATATATCACAGGAAATAACTGGGAAAAATATGGCCTAATAGAATTGGCCGGACAGAGTAATTTTTTGGATCAAAAATTGGACAGTAGGCAAGTTGTGGCCTGTGGAACTAAAAAAAATTGTTCAACTCTATTTAACGTTGAACAGAAAGGTTTGGCGGTTGTTGAATAGGGAGAACAGTTGTCAGTATTTCACCAGCGATTAGACCACTTTCTGCACTATAGCTATGAAATCAAATATGATGGGATAAGGGATAGCAAAAATTGGTGAGTACCTTTCTAGCTCCAAATTGCAGCAATCCTATATCGCCTGAGCATCTTCTGACCAACCAGCCACGAATAACTAGAAAAGAAACGAGGGTCAAGTTGAACTTGTTATATACACTCTCACCTCTAAAATCAATGCACAATCAGTTAAATGCTTTGAGGACCAAAATGTGTTCATCATGATTATGTGTTTAGATGTTTTGGTGGAAAAATGATATGATACATTCCTGGGGAATATTTTGTACGGTAGATGTCCTGTCGATATTGCTTTGCTAGAGTTAGTTTGTTAGTGCAGTTCAAAACAAATGAGAGTCTCGAGAAAGATGATATTTTGTCTCTAGATAATGAAAATGAAACCGAAGAGCATAAAACAGCCATGTGACATAAGTAAAGGTTAATGGAGAATATGCTAAAATGGTTGAAATTTTTTAAAAATTTATCAAGTGGCATCTTTGTGATGGAACAGTATAGATGATTATTACCTGATTGTATTGCGGTGGATGCTCCATTCAATTTTTCGAATTTTTTCCTCAAAATCCTTGCTTTGACATGTTTTTGGATAGATATAGCTGCTTTATGCCTGTTTAATATGCTTGCATACTCCTTTCTAGTTTTTTCACCACGGATAACTGCATACAAATGTTCCATGTTCCAGATGAGATTTATAAGGTTAGAGAATACCAGCAAGAATTTCCATATTAAAAACTTACATGACTGCAGATTGGCAATCCCTCTCCTCAACTCCCTTAGATGACAGCGAGCTTGATGACCTCTAAAGCAACTTTGGACACGCAATATTCCATGGAGAGTACGATTTCGGGTATCTTCAAGTACCCCGATCTAAATTAATTTATAGCATACCACAAATTAGCAAGTCACAAAAGGCAATAAAAGGATAAATATCCCAAAGCCAGATTATGTTAAATGTTTGCTTTAAAAGGGGAAAAGGAAAAAAAGATGGACCAAAATTTTATAGTTTGAACTTTGAAGCCAGCATAAGTATGAAGCATTCTCTAATGTTAATCTTTCTGAAACCCAGGTGACAAGCATAGCTTCGGTCATATTTTGGATACTGAATTTTTAGGTATATTTTTGTTTTTCCACAAATACTCTATGTTGCAATATGCTCCAGATCTTTTCTATATTGCAATTCACAAAAAAATCTAGTTAACGAGACCACTACTACTGACTGCAGGAAATGTCAGTGTCACGAAGGCAAGCAGCAGATCTTGTGTTTCTGTAGATGTAGGGGAAGGAGGAAGGAGCAGCGGAGCGGAGAAAAAGAGAAGTTAAAGAATGGAAGTTAAAAATATTAAATTATAAAGGACCAACATTTCAACGAACCTAATGGCCCAACGTTGATTTATTACATGCAATCCCATCCCTCAAAACTAGACACATCCTATAAGTTATCCCTTATTAGGTACTAGAGCCATTCCTCCTACCCTGTTATTGATAAGTTAGATGGTAATGATCCCATCGATTCAGAAGCAATCTAACAGCTCAGTAGCTGTTAAAGGCCAACACATGTCCAATCTATAGGAAGATGAAACTATCCAAATGTTGTATGTTATTGAATTTGAACTGTAACAAGCACACATGCACAGACAGGTTAGGACTGATATTATTCAATAATGAGAAAAATTAATCATTAGTTCCTCAACCAAAGAGTACAGCCCAAAAATGGAGGAAGGATGAAAATAAGGGGAGTAAATATTCTAACCTGTCCAGTTCGGAAAAACAATTTTGTGTATCCAACTTGGTACATCTCAGGGAGAATGTTAAACTGGTGAAGAATCGCTACTGAAACACTGAGAGGATCCTGAGACGCGATATGCTCTAATAAAAGAAAACCGTACCTAATAGGAGGAAGGAGATCATATGACTGTTGACCAAAAACAGAAGAAAGAAAATTTCACACAATAGTTTACCTTCTGGCGAACTTTTGATGCAACATTCTGGTAGGAAAACCAGATCTTGATATCCTAACAACTTCTAAGACTCCACAGCAACGCAGCTGTTGCAGTACGAGTCCTTGATTGTAGCTACCTGGAGATTGGAAGTTGTTGGGCTTTATACAACGGATGAAATGTGGCGTTGTGCTTTCAAGACGTTGCATTAACTGGAAAAGTTGGCTCTGAAAACACCAATAATTATAAGAATTATAATCAGCAAGTACAACAAAATAAAAAATAATGCTGGATGACCCTCCATTCTCCTAATGCTCCTCTTAGTTCTCGTCAATTAGAAATAGTAGCAATATGCACTTTACACAGTCTAATACAGCAGGAGTCGGGAGTTTAAAAGAACAAAAACTGTCAAGTAGTGGCATAATCAAAATTTGCAAAGGCCACTAATTCTGCTCATGTGCTTGTGTTGGATAATCATTGAAAAGAATGGAAAAGGTTATATAGAGACATTTTATACCTTGAATTTTGTTGTAACACTTAATTTTTGTGAATCTGCTCCACCAGACTTGTGCAATGGGCCAACCACTGGCTTCTGAGATTGAGTGAGCATGCTGGACGCAAAAGCCTGAGGAAGGTGGCATGTACAAGAAGAAAGAAGTTCGATGGAATCCAAATGAAGTAAATCACGATTCTTCTCAAGAAAACAAGTGGTGTCGTAAGTAACCTGAGATTAAAAAAAAAAAAAAGTAAGTTACCAAGTCATCACAGAGAGAAGGGGGGAAAGTTTGAAATGATTAAAATTAGCAGCGGTTGGAGATGTTGAATGAGGCTATAATGATCAAAGTTTTCTGAAGCAGTGCCAGTTATTAGCACTATCAAAGAACAATCAAGAGAACATAAAAGCGGTGCCAAGTGTCAACATATAAAGATGTTAGATTTCCACTAGAATTCAGTCACTCAACAAAATGAAATGAATGCCGTACATATTAGAATTAACCGCTAACCATTGTTCAATTGGTAGGTTTGTATTAGAGAGTTCAAATCTTATGAGTCTACCAACTCACATTACCATAAATAAGATCTACTATTTTCACACTACCTAAATAGTTAGAGAGAGAGAGAGAGAGAAGGGGGAGGGCAGTGGAGCAGCAGTTATCAGTCCATGAAAGATACAGTGATAAAAGTGTGTACCTCTCCAGCGTAATGGCGAACAGTAAAAGCTTTCTCTCTTTCACCTCGAAAACAAGGATTTGAATTTAAATGTTGCTTGAGCTTATTGGCAAAACTCAAATCTGTACCATTTGGAAAGGTTGATTCCTCATCCAACAAAGATTGTAACCCTAAGGGTTTCTGCCCAAAAAAGAAAGGTATTTAAAGGGTCTGACAGAAAAAACAAAACAGACAATAATATTAGGATTCACTTAAAACCATGATAAGAATTATAAAGTTTGTCCTACTTTCAAAATTTATGTAGATAAAATTTAATATTAGATGGATAACACATGTTGACAAAAATGAGTTTCATACCTTCTCAAACAGATTAAGACAACCTTGGTTGTCTTCAAAATCAACTTTTGCCCAGTCAATGCCATCTTGAATATATTCCTGGGAAAGGGTATGAATATTTTAAACTCATAACAAGATCTACTCCTGATCAATTCTGTAAAAAAAAAAAAAACAATAGGACATATGGGAAATAGACGAAATGTCAGCCTGCCAATGCCTCAATATAGTTTTAGAGCGTGCCTTGTATAAGACAAAAAGTGCCCACGGGTTGGAACAGGCGTTGGAGATAAAGCAATTGATAGATCAATTTCTGGTGTACAGAGATATTAATTTGGCAGACTAGGAGTACTTCATCTACTCCACTACTCCAACAAGGGCATTTAAAACCTAGGTAGTCAGGTTAAACAACCTGAAGCAAGTGCTTTACCTCATGCTTACAATAAAGTGCTCCATATATGTTTACGCAATCTGTGGACCAGTTAGCCTTTACAGGAATATAATAGAAACTTATCAGAGGCATGTGCAATACATGCTACACGCTCATGGAGAGTTTTGGGGGCATTTAAGTTCTACTCTTAGAACAAAGAATTTATCCATGTCCTTGCAGAATAACTATGTTCAACGCATGAAAATATTTATTAAAATAAAAGGTTTTAGTACTATTTTACGTTATTAGGATAATTTTACGTTAATCCAAGTCAGATGATTCATTGAAACATCATAAGTAAAGCAAATTTATTGCTAGCAAAAAGATTAAATCGTTACCTCTTGCTCCAATTTGAACAAGTGGCGATTGAAGTGCTGTTGTAATCTTTCATTCGCATAATTTATGCAAAACTGCTCAAAACTGTTTCTCTAGGGGAAAAAAAGATACTCAGAATCATATGAGCAAAAGGACAAATAGAGAAATTAAAAAGGAAGTGTAGATAAGGGTACACACCTCAAATGACTCAAAACCATAAATATCCAGGATACTGATGGACCTTCCAGTGCGTCTTTTGCCTACAGCCAGTGATTTATTGATTTGTTCCACTAGCCAGTCAAACAAACAAGAATAAATTGATTTCGCCAATGCATCTCTTGTATCAATGGCCTGAGAGATTAATGGATGTAACAAAATATAAGTGAGGAGACTTTTATTGTATAGAGATACTATTAAAAATATAGTAGTTCCATGTTTTCAAAAAAAAAAAAAATTGTTCCATAGAACTTCCTAACCTGTGCAAGAGTTAACTTCTGAACAATTGTATCATTTCTTTTCCCAACTCTCATTTTTCGAGTTGATAATGCCAGCTTTAGTTCCTCAACGTTGCACCCAATCAATGTAGCAACATTAGTTAGACCTGAAAATTAGACATACATTGTGAACAAACGTCATGCACCTTGTAGGTCTTGCCAGGCTATTATGAGCATACATATACTCCTTAAAACATAGGACTAACTGCAATTTTTATGTACCACATAAGTCTGTTCAAACTATAGCTAAAATTTTGCAATGGTATCGTGATAAATGATTCATAAAAATGGATAAAGATCTATTTATTTCTTGCAACCAGATCAAATATGTCAGCACATTCAGTCAGTACCACCTAGCAGCTTCATCCTGAGATTTTCTCACCTTCATCAACCACTGGCTCAACATGATTTTCACCATCAATTTGAGTAAAGGTGACATCTCCCAGCCATAAAACTGCAGCTAGCATGGCAAATACACTATCTTGGTCTTCCTTTTTTACATGAACAATATCTAGAGCTTCCTGTGTTTAGGAAGAAAATATATAGCTAAGTTGGTTTCAGTCCACAATGCAAGAACTTAAAAAGGTTAAATGGGTGAGAAAGATGAGATTAAGCCCATAACAATACCTTTACTATACGAAACTGTTCGGCATCATCAACCCCAGAGATTTTATAGCAATTGCTTTGCCTCAGGTACTTGAACTCATCTGCATTCTTTAAGTTCAATTTTTCTGCATAAAATAACAAATAAAATGTGACCCAATGTCAAAAAAGGAAACAACAGAAGGGGAAGGGGCAACATAATATTGAGACATGGACTAATCCTAGCAGAATAGAACAATTATCTATGTGGTGACCAGAAAGCACATCCCTGTAATATAGAGTGCAGGAAATTAGTATCAAGATGATCAATACAAGAACAGGGATGAGCACAATACTACACCTCTTAGGCTGGGTGGAGCTCCAGCACAGAGTTGATAAAATATATGATATGACCTTTCTCCCTCCGAACATTGAACAACTCTGGACTGTTCAGAGAAAGAACATAACTGAGTCAGTTGTACACAAAAGCAGAATACCGTAATTGGATACTGGATGTAGATCAGTAATTACCTTCTCCAGTAAAACTGTAGTGGACAAGCAACCGCATTTGATAAAGAAACAAAAGAACATATATTAGATGAGTCTATCTGACTCCGCAATGATACGCTATATTTCGACTGAAAGATATATATGGTGATGCAATCTTACAAGTTTGAATCTTGGCACCCGATATTTTTCCAGTTTCACTGAAGTGAATTTCAATCAGCTTTCCCTGCAGATAGTTGAAATTATGTGAACTTACATGAAGCAAAAACTCAGATATTCAGTACCCAAAGTTGAACCAAGCAAGTCAACCAAGAATAAATGGAACTGAAGAAGTAAGCAACTTACAAATCGACTAGAGTTGTCATTTCTTAAGGTCTTGGCATTACCAAAGGCTTCCAAAATTGGATTTGTCTTCAGTATCTCATACTCAATGCCACTGCCACCTCCCAGGGCAGCCAAATACTGCATGGCTATCTTTGCAGTCTCAGTTTTTCCAGCTCCACTTTCCCCACTGGATAAAAGGGAGAAACAGAACGACAATTTGTTATGCATTATTGTAGTATACAAAAATAAATGAACAAATACCTCAAGCAGAAACCCTACTTATAGATTTAAGATGAATATGGAGAAGACTCTGTGTGAAGACTTAAGATAAAGCAATCTTGGGTTTAGGATTGATTAAAGGAAAACTACATGCAATTGAGTTAATGCAGTTCTGATTTATATCGTGTTTATATAAAATGTTATAAGAAAAGGATTCAAATGCCAAAATCGACGTTAGCAAATATTCTCATTAGTCAGAAAGACAGCTGAAGATCTTAGACCATTATCCATAAAAGTAGGCCATGTGGAAAATCTTTGCTAGCAATCAAAGCTAAAATGTAACCACAACATACTCCTCAGATGCCACACACTCAAGGAAGTACATCATTTTTGTATTGGCAACCACAACCAAAATAGAATGCAAAACCACTATAGATCATCAACAGTAACTAAATTATTGTTTTAGTTACAACTATTCTGCACCCTGACATATCATATTGCACGAGGCCTCCTCATCAATTTCTTAGTAAATGCAGGTCCGTCCTGCTTCTCTTAATTTAAGCAGTTAGAGAGGAAAGACATTTAGCTATTACATGTCCCAGTTGTGCCAATCCCCATGAAATTCAAATTCCTTTTTGTAAAAATAAGCACATTGGATTTTTAGCAGATTGAGGTCTTGTGGCTTGTCAGTCTTAAACTTGTTGGATGATCATGTAGTGAATGTTGAAGCCAGGAGAGACTTTTGCGTCAATGGCTTTTACATTCAACTTTTTAAAGAAAAGAACAATGTCAGCACTCACAATCTGTATTTTGAACAGTTTAATGTGACTGCAATTTGGTATCATGATGCATTATCAAAAACTTTAGCTACAGTCCGTCATTCATATAAGCAAGGTTGTAGAAGTCGGAAATCGGTAATCGGGCATTTTTTGGCCGCCTAGTTTTTTTTTAATTTTTTAATTAAAAATATATAAAAATACAAATTTAGGGCCGCCTAGGACCGCCTAGGCCCGAAAACGGCTAGAGTTGCAGATTTTGTAGAAATCGGGTCGGCAAGAGGCCACCTAGCGCCTAGGCCGATTTCTGCATCACTGCATATAAGTGAGATTTATGTCTTCTTTAGCATCAAAACCTCCTTCTTCTGGATGTGTGAAATTATCCTGCTTTTATTTCTAAATATTCAGAATGAATGAGGAAAATCGGAGTTACAACCAAATATATGTGACTAGACCCGCCTACTCCCTTTTCTCTCTCTTAACTTATTACATGGTATGCTTCTGAAAGCACATACCTAAATTAAGACCCCATCCACCCTAGTGCAAGTAACGGAAAAAGTAGATAGATTATAGTTTAACACGAGAATCTGCTTCAGTACATTTGTTTCAACAAGAAGGTTGTATTATCAACTTCATGTCTAAGAGTTCAAATCAAGCTATTCTATGTTCTCATAGAAGATTCTATATAAAATCCATCTAATGGATCCCATACTGGAAATAGGTTTTTATTTGACATGTGGCCATATAAATGACAAGTAAAGCAACATAGCTCTTTCTTCTACGCTCTGCCTCCACTGTTTGATTGCTTTGAGAAGGTCAGGTTTATTTCATCAGTTATCAATTACCAGGGAATCTGTCGTTTCACCAGCATATACAATAGGGCTCAAAACCTTGAATATTTGAAATAACAGAACCCTATACATTGAGCCCTCCAACAAATGAGAGTTTTTGCAAAAGGCAGTTCGTGGGGAAACACGTTGAGTCAATGTATTCAATTCAGTAAGCTAAAACTGCTATCATACCAACATTAATGCTGCTCTCAGAATTCAACATGATGTGCGTAAACAGATGCTGAACGTAAAGTAAAAAAAATCTAGCATTGAAACTAGAGTCATCTCTGGGAAATAAAATTCAGGCAAATATAATGCTGTGTAACAAATATGGATTTGCAATATGCATAACAAGAAATTACGAGCAAATTGAGCAGCTAATTGTACATTAAAATTCATGTATTATTCCACTGACCTTATAATAATAGATTGGTTAACTTCATCTGCGGAGGAGGAAGACCAGATCATGTCAAATTACTGTTGGCAATTTTATCCTTAAAAGTAAATGGTGTAAAATTACCTCGGATCATTTCACGCATAGCTGTATCGGTGATGGCATATACATGCGGACTATCCAAGGACTTGCGCTTGTAAGCTTCAACATATTCATTTTCATACAATGGCACTTTCTTAAAGGGATTAATTGCAACCAGAACTGGGCCTGCTTTGGTCTGAAATAAACTCAGAAGTGAGAAAGCAAATACAGGAAATCAGAAAACACCAAAAATTAGAGTGAATCTCAAACACAAAGACGCTAGCTCACATAAATCAAATCTCGGTCATATCGATATTGGAGATTGTACAATACAGAAGGTTCATTTAAGTAACTTAGTTGCATAAGATCGTCTACACCATCAAGTATATCAGGATTTGCTGGTATCAGGGATTCTGTTATCACTTTCAGAACCTAGACAAGGAGAAAGGTTAGAGAAGAATGCAAGCTAATAGCTTAAAGAAAATAATCTCGAGGCAAGATCAACCAGAGCTCACTTTTCCATCAGGCAATGATATCACTGACTCGTTACCAGAAGTTTGAATAATTGTTCCCAGCTCCCAATTACCATCAGGAAGCTGAAACCATGACTGGAGCTTCTGAAACAAGAAATAATAATAATAACTCGTCAATTAGGTGCCTTCTTACAAGTAATTAGGCTATGGACATGCTTATTGTTTGAAGCTAACTTATAAGTCATAACTACACATATCATAAAGGTGGATTCCTACTAATAAGCTATTGCCTCATTTTTGGGAAACTATGAGGCATAACCCCTCAACACATGAATTACGTAGGTTGTAGTGTAACTATGATTCACAGCTAGCAAACTCACTTTGTGAACCAAGAAGCAACAAAAATATTAGCAAGGAAACAGGTGAAGGAATGACATATCGGGAATGGGAATTATAAATTCCTTGGGAAACATAATTTAGTGGCCATCAAAATATAAATTGTTTGTTGTGATATATCTGCCAAGCCTCAGGTGGGTGTGATGCCTTAATAACTATCTGCCATGCCTTAGGACATAAGCCTAGCCTGAGGTGGACCTTAGAATATCAACTAATGAAAGGGTTTGCCGGTGCACTGAAGAAGGCTAAAAGAAAAAACAAAACTTGAGCTGGCTTCTATTATGAAGGTATAGGATTGTTCATGCACTGCAGCACATGTGCACACCTACTATACAGTAATCATTTAACTGATGATTAAATAAAAGTGGCAAATATAGCTCATAAGCTCACCGACGTATATTTAAAATTTCAAAAATTCCACAGATGCTTTAAACAACACAGAAAAAACTTTGAATTTCAGCTACACATTCTACTGAATCAAGTGTCCACTAGTTTTACCAGAACTCAAAACACCTCAAGAAACAATATGATAAACAAGTTTGACCAAAGTGACACCCATTCATCACTTATAAAAGTTAGGCAGGAGTGATGTACTTAACTTTCTCTTGTGTTTCCACGAACCCTTTCATTGTGCAGGCAAAAAACTTAATATGCTCAGTGCACAATACCAGATGCAACAATGAAGGCTCGGAATAGAGTAAACGAATATGTAAGAAACCACATGCAATCAATAACATTAGACAGCTTCATCAAGCAAGTCGTGCGTTTCAAAATATGTAACAGGATCGACCACTGAAACAAATGGAAAAGGCAATACTCTAAATTTACCTTCTTCGAGGCATATGGGGTGGTATCACTCCACTTGGAATCACCATATGATCGTTTAACTGATCGCACAGGAGTACTGAGATCCTTGAGACCATCACTGTCATCACCCAATGAAGCCCCATCTTTGGCTGAGATATCCAAACTGTAGGGTGATTCGTCACTGTCTGAGCTTACATGACCCCTGCCATTAGCAGTATCTACTGCAGCATCGCCAGACTCTTCAACATGTTCCGTAATCGTATTAGGCAAAATCATCCTATCACCACCCGCATCACCTACAAGACGTAAATCCACAGGCAATGATTTGATCGTCTGAAAACGCTTACCTTGGCCCTTTTTCTGCGGCATTTTAATCTATATATGGGTCCTTCCCGTCCTCCAATTCAATGAATCGCACTCAGAGAACTATAATTGGATCAAAAGGAAGCTTTTTCCTCCCTTTTTAGCTCTTGAAAAGTGAATCCAACTTTCTATCAAAGGTCCCACTGACTTAGCTGCCGAACTTAATGGAGGGGACCATCATGTTGCCGAAAGAACACCTTCAACGACTCTTCACTAACAGTGTCACCCTTCCAATTATCCTAAAACCAAAACCTAAATGCCTTAAAAGTTACTCCGACAAATTTGGGGGGAAATGGCCAAATTTCCCGGAGCAGAAAACACCACCGAAAATGGGATCCAGAAACTGCAAATTCAGGCGATGTCAAGTTTCAACAGATCCTTAGCCTCAGAACAATGAAAGCGAAAAAGATAAAGCAACTCAAATCCTGGAGCACTTCCTCTTGTCTCGACAAGTCACGATTCTGGATTTCCCTTAAAGAGCCGGAGCAGGCCCCCGATCAATCAGTGTCGTGGAAAACTCCGAAAAATACTGACCAGATACAATGGACTAAGGAATAACCACACAAATGGAGCAATAAACTACGAAAAAGTAACTTCAAAAATCAAATTGCATGAGGTGAACAACGAGTCAAGATGAAATCACACGAGTTTCAGAAACAAACAACAGAGAAGCAATATAATATTCCGAAGAGAGGTAAAATGGGGTGAATTTTTTTTTCCAAGATGTAGAGAGGAGAAAGCAGAAAGCAGAGAGCAGCTTTTGCTTTACTCTTTTTCTTTTTGAGATGAGTTTGGTGCTTTGTTAATGGACGCTTCAAGGGGGGAGGGGGGAGGGGGGGGGGGGGTTTGAAGCTACAGCATCCACTGATTTTCAAATATTTTGGGCACCAAACAATTTTTATTAATTTTAATCCATTTTTTTATTATTTTCTATGGAGGAAAAAACATTGTTTGTCTATTTGACAATACTTGGTCATTTTTATTTTTCTCTGTTGTTTCTTTTCTTTCAAATTTTTGTGTTCGTTGTTTTCCGTAATTTATGATCATTTTTGGATAAGTTTTTGGTATTTTTGAGTGGAAATGACACAAATTTATATATTTATCTTAAATGTGATAATTACATATAAATAATAATTAATTAAAATAATACTACTTCCGTTCTTCAAAAGTGATACTTTTGGGGGCAGGAATTTTAAGGAAAAGTGTAATGGATAGAATGTGTATAATGGATATTGTGAGATAAAGATTTTAAATGTGAATATTTAAAGGAATATTTCTATTTTGGGAGTGTGCAAACTTTTGTGAAACAAACTAAAAAAGAAAGTATGCAAATTTCTATGGATGGAGGTAGAAATAATTTTGTGCCATAATTATATTAGCGGTGTGTGTATAAATTTGTATTCAACGTTAGATATGGAATTGTTTTCATTTTTTAAAATAAACACAAATGATTTTATCCATACATTAGAACAGAACTTCTTAGAGAGCGTTTGGAATAAATTTGAGATAATAATGTTAATGGGTATCATTAGGCACTATAGAATTGGTGATTACCATTTTTTTAAAAAAAATTTATGATCTCATTCATATGTAATAAATAATAACAAATATCACTAATGGAAATTAATCCTCATTAATCTCCATTCATTCTCTTTCTTCACTCTCATTGTCCTCAACCAAGCGGCCCTTAATTTTTCTTCCTCCTGAAAAAAGAGACCTCAATTAGTAGACAATTAAAAATCGATAAAGTTAACTTTATGCGGGTCATTCGGAACGATAGTAAGCTCTGATACCATGAAATCATTTAATCACTGTAAGCAATTAAAATTGATTGTCAAAATAAAAAAAATAACATGTTAAAATAATTTATTATTAGGAATTTAGATAAATTTAATTCTTAAATAATAAATTCATTTGGGCCTTAAAAGCCTAATAATTCAATTAGGCCTCAAAAGCCTAATAAATCAAATTGGGCCTCAAAAGCCTAATAAATTCAATTGGGCCTCTAAAGTCTAATTAATTCTTCTGAATTTTTAAAGTCATCAAGCCCGATCTTTAAAAAGCCCAAAAAATCAAATCTTCACAAATATCCATGAAGATTATCAAATCTTCACAAATATCCTTGAATATTATCAAATCTTCACAAATATCCTTGAAATCTGAGATATTTTGGAAATATTCTCAAATCATATCTTCTGGCCCATCAAATTTGGCCTACAAATCTAGAATTCTACACCTATAAATAGGGTCTCATTCTAGTCATTTTCATTAACAACATTCACAACTCCACAAGAAGATCAGAGCTTGGAGAGAAGGAGAAAATCGGAAGATCCAAGACTTCAAGCATCCTTGAAGATCCAGAGGCGTTCTTCGCAGCCTCAAGAGTGTTCTTCATCAACAAATACGTTTTGATCCGGGATCACGGTGCGAAGCCTCCGGTCGACATTCTTCATCAACATCAGCGTTCGATTCGAGAAATACGGTGCAAAGCCCCTCTAATCAACGACCATCCACAAGTCTTCAACAACGACAACAACAACATAAACAACAAGGAGTCAAGAAGATCGGAGCTTTTGGAGGGGAGGAGCAACTCGAAAGATCCAAGACTTCAAGCATCCTTGAAGATCAAAAGGAGTTCTTCGCAGCCTTAAGAGTGTTCTTCATCCACAAAGGCGTTTTGATCCGGGATCACGGTGCGAAGCCTCCGGTTGATGTTCTTCATCAACAACGACGTTTGATTCGAGAAACACGGCACCAAGCCCCTCCAGTCAACGTTCAACTACAAAAACGACAATATAAACAACAAGGAGTCAAGAAGATCAGAGCTTAGAGAGAAGCATCAAGATCCAAGACTCCGGGCAACTTTGAAGATTCAAAGGCGTTCTTCACGATCTTCAAGAGCGTTCTTTGAGTTCTTCATCAACAAGGCGTTTTGATCCGGGATCATGGTGCGAAGCCTCCGGTCAACGTTCTTCATCAACATCGGCATTCGGTTAGAGAAATATGGCGTGAAGCCCCTCCAATTAACGTTCAACAACAAGTCCTCAACGACAATCAACACCACTCACCTACGACGACATCAACATAGAAAGTCCAAAGGTGAATACTCAACAAAGTCCTTCCATAAGGCAATATTAATTTGAAACAAGGCATGACGCCCTCAAATTAATATCAACTTCAACATCAAAGCGGACTCAACTCCGGAAATCAACAAAGTTCTTCCATAAGCCAACGTTAATTTGAAATAAGGCTCAACGCCCTCGAATTAACGTCCAGCCCCATAGTCAATTCCGGACTCAACTCCGATAAATCAACAAAGTCCTTCCATAAGACAACGTTAATTCGAAATAAGGCTCAACGCCCTCGAATTAACGTCCAACTCCAAAGTCAAATTTGGACTCAACTCCGAAGATCAACAAAGTCCTCTCATAAGGCAACGTTAATTTGAAACAAGGCTCAACGCCCTCAAATTAACGTCCAACTCCAAAGTCAACTCCGGACTCAACTCCGACAAATCAGACTCAACTCCGAAGATCAACAAAGTCCTCTCATAAGGCAACGTTAATTTGAAACAAAGCTCAATGCCCTCAAATTAACGTCCAACTCCAAAGTCAACTCCGACATATCAACAAAGTCCTTTCATAAGACAACGTTAATTCGAAATAAGGTTCAACGTCCTCGAATTAACGTCTAACTCCAAAGTCAACCTCGGACTTAACTAAAAAAAATCCGCAAATCAAGTCAAGACTCGAAGAGAAGAATCAGAAGATCAAATAGAGATTGGACCTATACAATCGCTTGATGTTTCTAAATTAAATTCAAATATTCTTTATAATTTCTTTTCACATTATTAATAAAAGATTTATTAATATTTGTGAAGAAAATTCGCAGGTTACAATCACATCTAAAAGTTGGAAACGTATAAAGAGATTGTGAAACAATTAATTTATTTAATTTTCCTTACATTATACTTATACAGTATCGTTATTAAGCATATAAATTATCACTATTTAAAAATAAACATTTTTTAAATAATAATAATGAATATATATATATTAATAGTGTATATACATAATAATAATAATAATATAAAATTTTATTAAATAAATGTCCACTTCGAACCTACCGTGAATAGTTATTTATGTGTTTTTTGATTGACATAATCTGAATGTTTCAATGCAAAATTTTAACCACAAAGTTTTCTAATGAGTAAGCCTCGTAATATAAAATTAATACTATAGATGTATTATTTGATATTGTTATATATATTTGTTAATATTAAAAATTATAGTGTAAGAAATAGTAGTAATATAGTATCACTGTATGTATTTAATGGTGTAAGTTTTATATGATGAGCAAAGTTCACATTATACCTATTCTTTTAACATTTAAATTAGTTTAGAGAATAATAGTAATAATATAATAATAATAATAATAATAATTATTATTATTATTATATACTGGCCTAATTACACTAAAACCATCAATTTATTAACAATTTAGCACCTAAATCATCAAACTATAATTTTTTGCATCATACATCAAACTACAATATTTTGATACATAAACCACTAAATTTAATTTTCGACCAATTCTTTTTCTAGTTTTAACATGTGGGGATATTTTTATTAAAAAAAATCAATGACATCTGGTAATGCAATAATATTGATACAAGACAAAGAACGGCACCGAGAAGTGACGCGCAGCAAGCAGTTTATTGCGGTGCGAAGATGCTAAGATGTGGACAATATAAGTGATAAAGAGTTTTTTGTATTTTTCGTTTTAAATGGAGCAAATTATAAAAAAACTGGACATTGATTTCAATTTCTAATGTATTTTATATGAAAAAATTAGTCCTAAATTAAGTTCAATGATTTACGTGTTAAAATTTAATTGACTTTAGTAATTTATGCGTCAAAATTTACTATGTATCAATGCAAAAAATATATAGTTTGGTAATTAATTAATGTATATAATTACTAATAGTTGGGTGAATTTATTGTAATTAAGCCATATAAATTCGTAATAGTTTTATGATTATTCAGCGGAAATTGATGAAAGAATAATTTCAAAATATGCAGAGGTTGCCTTTGACAAACAACAATTAAGACAATAATAATTGCAATTAAATTATAAAGAATAGCAGCATTACATGTTAAAAATTGATACAGAAAGACGGTGAGGAGGGAGTCAGAGATCAGATGCCCCAACTTGTTGACCCTTTTTGAATATCCACCGTTGGATTCTCTTATTCCCTTACACGTGGAGCTGATACAGAGCGGCTGCAAGCCTAAGAGCTATCTCCAAGGGTTCGCGCTACTCTAACGCAAATCCTGCGCTACTCTAGCTCGAAATCTGTAGTTCATCTCCAACCGTTCGCGCTACATTCTGCGCTACATATATTTTCTCATTTTTTATTATATTCTTTTTATATTAATTTGAATTTAATAATTACATAATTTTATTATTATTTTATACTATTAATTTTTAAATAATATAAATTATTTTTTAATTTAAAAATAATTTACTAATTATAGAATAAAAATTATAGAATAAAATTAAATTTAATAACATCATACAATCATACATATTAATTTAAAATTCATAATACAAATGATAATACAATGATAATACAATTATAAAATCATACATAATTTTAAAAAATGCAAATAAACACATCACAAAAAAGCACACAAAAAAAAAAAAAACCATAACATCAATAATAGTAGTCTAGCTCTCGAAATTAGAATATTCCTCCCACATATGATCAATCAGTGCATTACGAAGTGCCGTGTAAACGTCTCTGTCTCTAATTTGTCTAAATCGAGAGACGAATGCTTGAAAGGATGAAGATTCATTATTCACCATTTCTACATCGGGAGTTTGTACATCGATTGTAGTTTCAATCGGTGCATCAAGATCACGTTCATCTTCAATTATCATATTGTGCATGATTATGCACGCTTTCATTATATCATACAAATCTTCTTTTCTCCAAAAGCGAGCAGGATTTGCCACAATCGCAAAACGACTTTGAAGAACTCCAAATGCACGCTCCACATCCTTTCTGCACGATTCTTGTCTCATAGCAAAATATTTATTTTTTGCAGAGCGTGGATCGGGAATTGTTTGCACAAGAGTCGACCATTTAGGGTAAATATTATCGGCTAAATAATACCCCATATTGTATTCTTTTCCTTGAATGACATAATTTGCAGGAGGAGCAATACCTCTAGTTAGATTTGAAAACAAAGGAGATCTTTCAAGCACATTAATATCATTATTGCTTCCTGGCATACCAAAATATGCATGCCATATCCAAAGATTATAATCAGCGACAATCTCAAGAATAATACTCGGTGATCCACTGCGACCTGCATATTGCCCAGCCCAAGCCGTTGGACAATTTTTCCATTTCCAATGCATACAATCTAAACTACCTAACATACCTGGAAACCCACGTTGTTTTCCAATAAAAAGTAGTCTAGCAATATCATTGGAAGTAGGCGATCTTAGATATTGCTCTTCGAATATCTCCACAACAGCACGACAAAATCTTTTCACACATTCAATTGCAGTAGACTCTCCAATATTGATGTACTCATCAGTAGCATCCGCTGGCAAAGCATACGCTAATATACGGAATGTAGCTGTTATTTTTTGAAGCGTTGACAAGCCGAGCCATCCTGTTGCGTCTCTTTGTTGTGCAAAATAACCATCATGATCTTTAACGGCATTAGCAATTTGGAGGAATAAAGTTTGAGCCATTCGAAAACACCTACGAAACATTGTTGCATCGAATGATGGATTATCAGAAAAGTAATCGTTGAACAACCGTTTCGCCGCTGCTTCTCGATCACGATTGATAGTTCTATGACCATAAACTGAGCCTCTATGAGTGGAAGATTCACCATGAATTCTAAAAATTTCGGTTATGATAAGATTATTGTTGTGGATTGTTGAACTATCATATTTTCTTCAAGAGAGTACTCATCACTAGATGAGTCCGAAGATGAGTTTGGTTGAGAAAGGCCAAAATTATTTAGATTCATATTTATGCAAGGCTAGACAAAGAAAATGGATGAGATAAGTAGAAAATGGATGAGATAGGTAGAAAATATATAGAGGAGAAAATCTACTTGTAAGATTAAGTCTACGGTGCAGATTAAAAGATCAAATTCGTTATCAACGGTTATAATTGATTGCACATGGATTGTGCTTTTTTACACACTCACAACTTTTAAGACGAGATCTACGGTGGAGATTAAAAGACCAAATTCATTATCAACGGTTATAATTGATTGCACATGGATTGTGCTTTTTTACACACTCACAACTTTTAAGATGAGATCTATGGTGGAGATTAAAAAATCAAATTCGTTATCAACGGTCATAATTGATTGCACATGGATTGTGCTTTTTCACATCTACCACTCTCATCTACCACTTACATCTACCACTTACATCTAACACACATTTTCCCTCTATATATACATCTATCATCAGTTTACTTAAATACAAACTTTCTCTGTTTATTATTTCACCTTATCACACACTTTCAACTCTACCACACCTTAAATGGCCAAGTCACGTCAAAATTACTCATTTATTGAAGATCAAATCCTTTGTGAGTCATATAAAGAAATTTCTCAAGATCCAATTATAGGGAGATACCAACCGGCATCTGAATTGTGGGCTCGTGTTTTAGCATTGTACAACTCTCGACTGCCAGAGTCAAGTATCGTTGATCGCCCTCAAAGATCAATTGAATGTCGTATAGGCATTATAAAAAAACATATTGCAAAATTGATAGCATTGGTGGAGCAGACTCAACATACAAATCCAAGTGGAGCTTCTGAGGAGGACATCGTAAGTAAACTATTTTTTAATTGCACATTAGTATATAATTTTACTAATATGGTTATTTTATATTACAGTTACAGATGGCAAAAAATTTGTACGCGAGTGATCCGACCAACACGCAAAAAGTATTCAAATTTGACCACGTCTGGGGCATCATGAAAGATTTTTCGCAATGGGAAAATACAACACGAAAGTCCCGACAATCTACTCCGTTGTCTCCAGAACCTGGACTATCCTCATTTTCAATCAATTTAAGTGATGAAAATGCTAGTGGTAGTTGTGAGTCTTCACCATCACAACGACCTGAAGGGATAAAAAAAATCCAAAATGAAGAGAAAAAATATTGGAGATATGAGTGCAGCTGTAAGCATCGTGCATAAAGATAACGAAGAACTTCTAAGTTATCTAAAACAGTCTCGTGAAAAAAGAATGCAGAAAAATGATATTCGAAGAGAAGAAATTGCAGCGAAGAAGCAGTTAGCTGAAGCCACTACAATGCAAGAAGAAAATACAATTATGATGATTGACTTGGATACCATTTCTGATCCACGTCATCGTGAATATTTTCAAGTGAAACAGGAAATTATTATGAAGAAAAATGAAGAACACCTACAACAATCATTAGCTAACACTTTTGATATGTATGGTGGATATTTTCAAAATCTCGGAGGATCGGGAGGCAATCTCGGAGACTATTAATTGTTAGAGTATTTTCAATTCAAGTATTTAAATTACTAGGATGCTTAATTTCAAGTATTTAAATTATTAGGATGTTTAATTATTATGTTTAATGTATTTTATGCATTGTAATGTATGTTGTAGTATTTTAATTATAATTTAAATTATTGTAATATATTATTTATGATTTAAGCAAAAATTACATTTAATTATTCAACTACAAAATACTACAATTTAATTGTTCAATTTAAAAATATTATAATTTAATTATTAAATAAAAGTATCACAATTTTAATTTAAAAGTATCACAATTTAAACCTAAAAGTATCACAACTTAAACATAAAAACATATAAAGTATAAATAAAATTTAAAAAAAAAGAAAAAAAATTGTGCAGCGCTGTGAACAGTGCGCGCTCATTTGAGCGCGACACTGTTCACTTACTCGGATGTGGCGCTAGAGTTGGCGCTGGCTTGGAGGACAAAAGGCGTCTCCACCCTGGCGCTGAGCGCAGGGTTGGAGACGCTCTAATGCCAAAGTTTAATTCAGTTTAAAATTTGTCCGCCTTTTTTGCCGATTTTTTCGAAAGTGAGGCTTAATTGCGGCAAATTTATTATTTTATTGATGTTCTGAGATGAAATTAGTGAAATAGGGATGATAGCAATTCACTTAGGTAGTGTTTGTTTACGTCTTGAGGTGGATGAAACACATCCGGATGGAGAAAAAAAGTGGATGGGACAAATCCTGTTAATAGTAAATTTGTGTTTGGTTTGAATTGGATGTGGTAGGGGTGGATGAAACTTTATGTCAAATCAATACTTTTTGGAGATGATGATGTATTATTTTATTATTGTTAGTTAGTGGAGTAATGATTAAATGATTATATATTAATTATATTTTGTTGTAATACATAAATATTTAAAAAAAAAATAACCTTGATAATTAATAATTTTTTTAGATAAATTATGTATATATAATAAAAAATATTTTCAATTCTAAATCACAGATAATTACTAATAGTAGAGGTCTTGTTATACTCCAAGATAATAATCTTAAATGAAATTTAAATATATTTATAATATTAATTAATTACATATATATAGTCTATATATTAATAATTAATATATATATATAATAGGATATTATAATATGTAAAAAAATATATAATTAAAATTAATTTTTATTTTATATTAATTGATATAAATTAAAAATATATATGATATATGTGAAAAAGAGATAAATAAAATGTATTTATATGTAAGATAAAATTGATGTGATTGGTATTGAATTATGTGAAATAGGTTTGTAGATGTATAATAGGGAGTGAATGTGTATTTTGGATGGGATGAGATGTGCAAGTCCGAAAAATGGATGGGATGGGGGAAAATTCATCCCCCATCCGGATGGGGCCATCCCTAAACAAACACACCCTTAGCATTTTGGAGCCAGTCGGGAGTGTAGGTTAAGACTGGTGAGCTGGAATCTTTGTCTCTTGCTTTTTTACCATGAGCAGTGTGCCACCCTCATTTACCAACTTGGACAGTGTGCTTGGTAGTATTCAACAATACACTGCATATATTATATGTATATATTAGTATATATTTTCAATGTAAAAGTATTGATTGTCCAATATTCCATTTAACCCCTTAATTACTTTAGATGTACATAATAATACAAAAAATTATTGAATAAATATGTACAGGGGTAAGTTATCTACATATTTATGTTAAAAATATATTTCTAAATTAATAAACTATTTCATCATTTTTTATGCTATGAAAATAGATTCCTATATGTTTCAAAATTAATTTATTTTAATATTTTATAAAACGTAAAAATTTTTCCTGCTGAACAAATTATACTCTTCCCATTTCAAACTAATTTATATTGAGTAATTTTAATTTTTTCAACCTTTTTTATAGATTTATTTAATATGACATTATAATTTTGAAATCATATATAAAAGAGTTTTATCAATTTAAGTAAATGAAATTATACAAATTTTCCGTGTGTTTTAAAAACCAAATGACATGAAATAAATTTCACTTGTAATATACATACTATCTAAATAATTTTTAGAAGTGTTTTGATATTTTTTAAAATTTCTTAAATTTAGGTTATTAGATACATTTACCTTATAAATAAATAATTATATATCTACTAATCTATACCTATATAATAACAAAATCTTATTCCTTTTTTTTTTGAAACTTTTTTAAATTCATAACCTACTTTTTAAAATTATTAATATTATTATTTAACTTAATGATATAATTAAGTTTAGAGTGTGACTCCTGTGCACTTGGATGCATGGTATGCACCCTATAATTTTGACTATTTTCAAATCAATTTTTCTTCCGCCAAACAATTTCATCACCATCTTCTAGACCTCACAGCAACGTTCGAGAAGCAACCGTCTCTTGGTGGCTCATACATATTCACCAACATTGATGTCACAGCCTGCAAAGTAATTACATTTTTGCCAAAAAAATTTCTGTCTGGTCAATTTCTTTCGAATTAGTTTTGCAACTTTTATTAAATGCTACTAATAATTTACGATAAAACTTCAGCAACATTATAACATGGGGTTAAGGTTAATTCTACATCATACTGGTATCTCCAATAATAATGAATAATCGTGTTAGATTTACAAGACATATTTCTTTTGCTTGTTCAAGTGAAGGAACAACAATATTATGATACCCAAACAATAATTTATAATACCCAAAGAATAATTTATAATACCTAAAGAATAATTTATAATACCCAATGAACAATTTATAAATAAATAATTGATAAATGAATAAACTCAAAGAATAATTTATAATACCTAAAGAACAATTTATAATACTCAAAGAACAATATATAATACTCAATTAATAGTTTATAATATCCAGCGAATAATTTATATATAAATAATTAATAAAATATATAATACTCAAATAATAATTTATAATATCCAAATAATAATTTATAAATGAAAATTTAATAAATAAATCGAGTAATACTCAAAGAACAATTTATAATACTCAAAGAACATCTTATAATACCCAAAGAACAATTTATAATACCCATATAACAATTGCTTAATTTTCCCATGAATTATTTGGATCTTCTTTTTAGTTTAATTATTTACTTTTTCTTGGGGTATTGTGAGTTGGTCTTGGGGTATTATAAATTATTTTTGGGGTATTGTGACTTGTTCTTGGTGTATTTACTTATATTTGTTCTTGGGGTATTGTGATTTGTTCTTGGGGTATTGTTGTTTGTTTTTTGGGTATTGAGAATTGTTCTTGGGGTATTGTGAGTTGGTCTTGGAGTATTATAAATTATTCTTGG
>JAPKLY010000104.1:95111-144162 GCA_026898435.1 Prunella vulgaris
CTTGGGGTATTGTGAGTTGGTCTTGGAGTATTATAAATTATTCTTGGTGTATTGACTTATATTTGTTCTTGGTGTATTGTGATTTATTCTTCGGGTATTGTTATTTGTTCTTCGGGTATTGAGAATTGTTCTTGGGATATTTACTTAGACTTGTTCTTAGAGTATTGTAAGTTGGTCTTGGGGTATTTACTTACAATTATTCTTGGGGTATTGTGACTTGTTCTTGGAGTATTATAAATTGTTCATGGGGTATTGTATGTTGTTATTGAGGTATTTTTGTATATAGTTGTTCTTGGGGTATTGTGAATTGTTCTTGGGGTATTATAATTTATTCTTGGGGTATAATAATTTGTTCTTTGGGTGTTATAAATTTATAAAATCCAAAATTTAATTTATAGAGAGAAAATCCTTTTTGCTTATTAGAGCAAATCCGGTGACAATTATAGATCTTCAAAAAAGGAATCTAACCAATGAATTCCTCCCAGCGCGCCTCAATCAGATCCATAATTACTCTTGCTTGTGCAGGAGTAACTAGAAAACTAAAAATTGCAATGCATTTGTCAACTAAGAACCACCAGAAGTCCATGCAAGCCGGGCTGACATTAACCAATCACATACATCCCTCGAAAGGGCCTGAAATCAAACACCCAGTTGGGGATAGAGTCGAGAATGACATTAAAATTGTGTTAACAGCTGTGTAAATCAATGTCACAGCTCTGGCTATCATAAAAAATGTGACAATTAATTATATTTTATTTTTATTCTTTTATTCATTATCAATACCCCAAGAACAATTATTAATACCCTAAGAACAATTTAGTTATACCCCAAGAACAACTTCTTAATACCCAAAGAACAAATGTTTGCAATACTCCAAAAACAACTTGATATACCAAAAAACACACAGTGCGGTGTGTAGTGTGTGTTTCTGGAAAAAACAAATTAAATTTAAAATTGTAGTAAAATCCAAGTGCATACTATGCACTTGCATGCACGGGAGAATTTGCTTTAAGTTTATTTAATGAAAATTTTGAAAAGACTCACATTAAAATTTCAAAAGGCTAACCTTATTTAAGTGGCTTTTCAATTCTTTTGCAAAATATAAATAAATCATGATTCAACTCATAATGATATCAATGTATTTTCAATAAAAAATTACTTTCTAAAATTATTAACATTATTATTTAACTTAATGATATAATTAGGTTTATTTAATGAAAATTTTGGAAAGACTCAAATTAATATTTCAAAAGACTAACCTTATTTAAGTGACTTTTCAATTCTTTTGCAAAATATAAATACTAGTATTTACTAATAAAAAAATGCTTCATAATACTAATATTATTTATATTGAATTTATAATTTAATTACATTTTGAATTTATAATCAAAACGTAATAAAATATATTATAATTAAAACGTAATAAAAAATTTACGTTTTATTAAATATTAAAATAAATTATTTTTGAAACATATAGGAATCTAATTTCATAGCATAGAACATGATGAAATAGTTTATTAATTTAGAAAAGTAATTTTAACGTAAATATGAAGATAACTTTACCCCTGTACATCTTTATTCAATTAATTTTTTTTATTATTATGTACATCTAAGTAATTAAGAGGTTAAATGGAATATTGGACAATCAATACTTAACATTGAAAATATATAATAATATATACATATAATACATGAGTGTGTTTATTATTGTTATTACATAATTATTATAGAAGTAGTTGAATACTACCAAGCACATTGCCCAAGTTGGTAAATGAGGGTGGCACATTATTCACGGTAAAAAAGCAGGGGCCGGGAAAGTATTCCAGCTCACCAGTCGTAACCTACACCCCCGACTTCTTCTAAAATGCTAAATTTACTGCTATCATCCCTATTTCACTAATTTCATTTCAAAACATCAATAAAAAAATAATTCATTGATTATGAGTGATTTTAAATCCAAATCACTAAATTATATTTTTTTATAGTGATACTTGTATATAATCGAATTTTAACGCTTAAATTATTAATTTCTTTTAAATTATGGCACATACACCATTGAATTTAATTTGTAATTTATTTTTTTTCCAAATAAAATATAGCGTAGTATTGATGTTGAAATTTTTTATAATTTTGCTACAATTGGGAAATACAAAAATTCTTTATCACTTTTTTTTTAAAGGAAAAGGAATTTCATTAGAAAAATTAGAGGACAAGAGGTCCTCCAACCCTAACAAATTACAAAAGAATCAACTCAGATCAAATACTCTGCACCTATTACATCTTCACCTAAATATCACCAATACATAAATTAGGATTCCAAAACCAAAGACCAATAGAAGAATTGACATTTAAACATCTCTTAGCTGACAACCAGGACCAAGTTCTAGCTCTAATTTCATCGAAGGATCTCCCAACATCTGGTGCAACATTATTGAAGAGGAAATCTTTACGTACTTTCCAGATTAACCATACAATACAGACTCAAACACAAAGTGTCACTTTACCTTTGATTTTGTCCTTCCCAAAAAGGTCACCATGTTGGAGAAGATGAGCGACTAAATACATATGAGGAACTATAAGAACTCCGATCCATTTGTAGCAAGCGTACCAAATGTGCTGCGCAAAATTGCACTCCACGAAAATATGAGACGTGCACTCCTCAGACTCCCCACAAAAGATGCATAACACTTCCCCTTCATAAAGCAATAAGTTCCTTCTTTGCAAATTATCCTTTGTCGTCAATCTCTGTTTAATAGCTCTCCATGCTATAAATTGGTATCTTCTTGGAGCAAAGTTCCACCATATTTCCTTAAATGCTTTCATCTCCCAAGGACTGACATTCAAAGCAGCTCCTTGATTCATGATCACACCGTAGGCCTCCTTTGTTGAAAATTCTCCGGTCGAATTATGAATCCAACGCCAAGAGTCTTCGCCATCTTGAAGCCAAATAACACCTGTTAATAAGAAGAAAAAGTTCATCAACTTGGCTTGACTTGCTCTCCCTTAAAGTCCTTCGCCACTTTAAGTCCCACACCCACCTCCCATCCACCCAAAATCTCACTTCACTCACCTTCGCCTCCCTTTGGACACTAATTTTAAACAGCCTACTAAAATTTTTTCCCAATAAATCCTCTCCTATCCACCGATTCGACCAAAAATTGGTATGGACTCTAATACCAACAGCTCTCCTAATTACTAATTGCATCCCATCTTCCCCATTTCCAAGACAGAGATCATAGATCTCTCTCCACCAACTAGAAGCAATTCGAGCCACCTTCGCTCTTCTCTCTTTTATCACTTTTAACGTTTACCTTTCACATCTTTGCACCGCAGCACATTGCCTAGTGTGTTATCCTTAGTTGTTCTTTATCTTGTGCATCCTCATTATAGCAGTGCTTGAGATCAACTATTTTAATAAAAATACTTTTACAGGTTAAAACTAAGAAAAAGTTTGATAAAAAATTTAAATTTAGTGATCTATGTATCAAAATTTGATAGTTTATATATATTAGTGTAAAAAATCATAGTTTGGTAGTTTTGGTGCAAAATTGATAATAGTTTGGTGGTTTGATGCAACTAGGCCCAAAAATTAATTGTATATCTTATTAATACATAAATTAATTTACTTAATATATACTAATATAATAAATTTTTATAAATATATTCAATAATATATATATATATATATATATACTTTTATTAATTTGCAGTTTTTTGATCTAATCTTAATCTATTTACCATTTTTTTAAATTCTTATGAAAGTTACAACTCTTTAACTGTGCCAATTTAATTTGATATAAGGAGGTTGACTCTAAGGTAAAAAAAATGTACTTTTTTTTTGTTGCACAAATATTTGCATACTCAAAAAAAGAAAATGTTTATTTTAAAGTTTTGTATAAAAATAGTACATGATAGTTTATCATAAACTAATTTTAAAATATCAAATATTTTGATCGAAAGTATAAAAAATCTAATCAGAAGTATTAAAAATCTGGATCGATAATATTATATTATAATTATTATAAATTTTATTGGTCTTAACTTTTGATACTCCTGATTAATATTTTGATACATTTTACCAAATACTTGATACTTTAAAACAGTTTCTTAATAAGTTCATCATAAACTATTTTCATATAAAACATACTCAATATTTTTATAAACTCTATCTATACTCACAACATTCACATATTTACAAATATTTTGATTAATTTTTTACATTTGTTTTTTTGCCTTTTTGATGCATATATAATCAATTTTTTTAAAAAAAATTATTGCCTAAATCTATAAGTCAAACACCTTATTTTCAAATTCCCACATAAATTTTCCTTTATCTCCAATACTATTCATTTTAAATAGATATAATTATTTTGTTAGGGTGGGAGCCACAAACCACTATACATTCACACATATATATATATATATATATATATTATCTATATATATATCTTATATCTATATGCACATGGCATATATGTATATCACACACATACATATATAGAGGGGAGAAAGGAGAGAGATGCTTCATACTCGAAGTCCAAAAACATGAAAAAAACAATAATATATAAATTTTAATGTAGACCATCATTTTTAGAGAGTTTTCAGTGATGAGACTTGAGGAACACTAAAATAGAACTGAACTAAGAAAAAGAAAATCCTAAATCGATGTAAGTTTCATGGGGTGCTCGTGGTCTGTCGGGCCAAAAAGATACGAGTCTATTTGGCCCGACGGGCCGTCTAGGTTGTGCCAAAATGTAAAAAATTTGTCCTTCATATTTTAAGTTCAACCAGATCAAATTTCGGGTAGGCTGGACCAACCCATCAAATCTGGCTAAAATTTCCAGCTCGAAGTACATGTGTGTTGTGGGTGTGAGCTATATGTGGTTGTGTGTTGAGTGTGCTATGTGTGTTTGTGGTGTTCATGTGTTTGTGGGGTGTGCCATGTGTAGCGTGTGTTCGTGGGGTGTGTGCAGTGTGTGTTCCTTGTGTTTTAAATCCCTTATTTGGTTTAATTATAAGTTATATTTGGATAGAATATAACATTTTTAGGCGCTTGTTCAATATTTTTTAGGCGTTTGTTCAATATTTTTAGGTTGAACATGCTTGTTAGTTGTGTAAGAGATGACATGAAACTGAATGTATATATAATTTTTGGATTGAAAAATATTTGAAGATATTTTTGTGATGAAATGTTTGCAGTAATTTTTTAAGTTTGTGTTTAAATTTTTGGATTCAAATGACGTGTGTTTAATTTTTTCTGCTTTGTGTTTTTTTTATGATGAATCACATGATGATTTAAAATAGAATGGATATAGAATATTTTGTTTTGATTTTCAAATTCAAAATTGAAAATGAATTGCCAAAAGTGACTGTAGAAAACCGGCAAAAAAGATGACCCACTGTTTGTAGTTTTAGAAAATAAAGGATTATAAGTATGGTTTTATGCTCAAAGGGGTATAATATTGTAGGTCTAGGTAAGGAACCCGAAATTTTTCACTTTACAATCCTCAACACTCTAGTAATTATATTTTTTCTTGAAAAGTGTGTCCACTTCATAGTGCAAATACTAGTTGAACGAAGAGATTATATACTACCACTCATTTATCTTATTACTATTCAGAACATAATAAAGTTCAATATTACAACCATGTCCAATTCTCATATTTACTCCCAAAAGTTAGAACCATGTCCTGGTCGCCCCCCTTCGACTTTCCGACGGTTGCAGAGGTCTGTCCCTTAGCCATTTTTGGGTTTTGGAGGGGGTAAATTGCAGCAGGTCGCCGAGCTCGCCGAGGTCGCGGTCTCCGGCCGGGTTGGTTTTTGTTCGAGTTTTCGTCTAGCCTCGCGTGAGACGAATTATCCGAAATTTGGTTTATTTGTGTACACGTGTGCGTTTGAAAACTTTTTCGGGCAGAATTTGGGAAATCCGGAAATTTAGATTTTCGTCCGGAAATCTGGGTTTTCGTTCGAAGGAATGAATATGTGTGTGTATCTTCAAGTGTTCTTGAGTTTTATCAAGAACACATTCAAATCTTCAAATCTTAAAACAAACCCTAACTTTTTGTTCTTGATTTTTTTTTTAATTTTTCATATTCACACGGCCCTTCCTCTAGCACCAAATTGTTGATAGAATTACTAATCGTGTTTATTATGTGGCTTGTTATGTCGGATTAATTCTACCAAACAATAATCTAAGATTTTTGTTTTTGGATAATGTTGAGAGAGAGAGTGAAGAGTTTAGAGAGAGAAAGTAAAGTGTAGGAAATGTATTGATTTTTTAATAGTTACAATGGAGGTCTTATTTATAGGTGTGCGAGTGTGAGATGGCACCTTAAGAGCTTATTTGGCTTCCGGTGTTGACGAGGGTTCCTTACCCTCGCCTCGGTCTCTCACACTGCTCCCTATACCGTGCCTCGCCCTACTACTATGCCTTAGACTAGATGGGCCTCGTTAAAAACTTCGCCGTAAACCACCCTTGTGGATAAATCGGACGGAGGAAAAAAGAGCACGACCATCGAGATCTTACAGACTACGAGGCGAGCTCGAGGGTAAGTTCTGGTGCCTCCTGTGGTTCCTGGGTGTTGTGCGATGACGGACCTCGGCGAGGTCCCCCATCTAGACATGGGCGAGCTCCCTGACGGGCTCCTGAGCGAGCTCTTGGGTTGTATGGCGGTTGGCTTGGTTGCGGCCTCATCGGCTGCGGGGGAGCTCCTCTGCCGACCTTCTCTCTTGAGTACGCCCTGGTACCCTGGCGAGCTCCTTACCCTTGGATGGTTCGTCCATCAATATTTGCCCCCCAGCTCGCCTACATCATGATTCATTCAATTTGTGGGCGAGCTGACCTGCGAGATCACGGGTGAGCTCCTGTGAGGCGGTTTAAGTACCGACGTGGGGCGGGACTCGAGGCGTCGTGCACGCCTTTTTCGGCATCGTTTCCCGCGCCAATTATGATGACTTTTCAAATTCTTTGCAAACAGGCCCCTGTACTCTTTGGATATTTGATCTCACCCAGAGCCTATAAATATGGGCAACTCAATTCATTTATCACTTTTGCTTCCTCACTTTTCCGAATGATTTTTCGGTGCCCGATTTCCTCGCAACCGATGAACTTTTGAGCGCTTCCCAAGGTAGAAATCCTTTTTTTTCTTGTTCTTAGCTTTCGTTCTTCCTTCCCTTCAATCTTTCCGAGGGTTTTGCACATTTTCCGATCGTCCCCCGGCTACTCCGACGACTGTTGCGTCGGCTTGGACTCTTCGAAAATGGTATAAAAAATGCCCCCCGTTGCTAACCCCAACATGTCAAGCCAATCCACGAGCCGGACCCCTCCGAACCGGAATCTGGGGAAAAGATCAATGACTGATGATCGGCCAATTCCCCAAATGACCCCCGTGGTGATCACCTCGGGATCTGGGGCGAGCTCCATAGCTCGCCCGAGTAGCCGCTAGGTCCTCAGTGAGGTCCGCCCTGATTTGGGGGAGAGAGCTACCAACTCTGGAGACGATGATGCCTCAGGTCTTCGCGAGCTTCGGGAGGACCCCACCCGAGCCACCGATGACGCGGCCATCCACGAAGTGGAGGCCGTCGAGGTCCCAGAGGAGGTCACCGAGAGTACCGACCAAGCAAGCGATCTTGTCCGCGAGCTCAACGAGGAAGAGGACGAGGGTGAGGTGGAGATCACTCATGAGTATCTTCGCTTCATCGATTTCCCATTTCCCCTCCCCGCCGAGGTCATCCACGACTTCAACTGGGCAGAATATGTGAGGGCGTATGCGGCGAGCTTCCTGCTGCCCGAACGAGACCTCTTCGATGCCGCCAATAAATCTGATCTCAAGGCGAGCGAGGTCGTGAGTAACATCAGCGAAATGCCCTACCGATGATCCGTAAGAAATATCGCATCCCTGTGGACGTCTTCATGTATGCCCCAGGGAAGAAAGAGCGTGCCGACCTCCCTCCTCTGGGGTTAACCGCCATCAACATTCACACCCTGAAGGCCGGGCTCACCCTACCGCTGCACCCCATCATTGGGCGGTTCCTGGCGGATAATAATCTTGCCATCACACAGCTCACCCCGAACGCTTGGAGTAACTTATTGGCGATGTTGACCATCTTTGGGCTTGAAGGTTACGAGAACCGACTAACCTCGGTGGAGCTCGGCGAGCTGTTTAACATGACTGCGCAGGTGAACGATGGTAAGGGGTATTACTACCTAAGAGCCCGCCCCAAAGAGAAAATCCTGGGAATTCTCCTCGGGAAGATCCGCGACTGGAAAGAGCAGTTCTTCTTCATCGGCGGCGACTGGCGAGCTTCGGATGGACAGGGGGGACGTATCCCTACTCCCGAGGCATACGGAGAAGCCAGCTGTAGGTGGCATAATTCGGTGTGCGTGGGTTGGATTAGATTTACTAATCTAATCTCTTATTTTTGCAAGTCTGAAATACCACAAGTCGAGCCGTGGGAGGCCCGAAGTTTCTATCGGTTTTGACCTTGTGCGGGCTATCTGTTGCTTGCGGGAGAGGAAAGATCGCGAGATCGGTCACTTATGCCAGCACTATTGTCGGAGGCTAGCTGGGCTCATAACATTGCCCCACCACCTTGTTTTCCAAGGTTTAACTCTCAAAATTTCTAAGTTATGGTAGCTCGCCGGCTTGCTAACGATCCTTAGTGGATTTTTGTAGGTGAAGACCTCGCTGCCGACCTCCCACCCATTAACGTCCCTGAAGCTTACCACTTCTTAGCTCGGCAATTACAAATGGACAAGCCTCGTCCGAACCGAGCTGGCGTTCCACCTAGGGTGGTGTTGGATGCAACTAAGAAGGCGGAGGTCGCCAAAGGTGCGGACAAGGCTGGGGGCTCCAGCTCGCAGAAGACCTCTGCCTCTCAGCAAGCCAAGGAGAAGGTTTCCCCAAACAAGAAAGGTTCGGGGCGAGGTTCGGGATCTGACCGGGGCTCACAGCCTCCGCCTCCCCCGCCTAAGCAAACACTCTACCGTGTGGATGGCTCTCGGGTGAGTGAAGATGAAGCCCGCACCAACAAGCGATCTCGGGTTTGTCTCCTAGACGAGGATTACGAACAAAGTGACCGAGGTGGTTCTGGGTCGACTCAAGGAGGATCAGGGCGAGCTCTCATTCCCCACTCTACTCACGCACCTCCAACTCCTCAGAGTGCACCACCGCCGTCTCCCTATGGGTCCCTATCCAGGATGACACCCTACTTGGGCTCAACCCTGATAGGTTCGGGTAAGAGGGCGAGCTCCTCTTTGAAGTTGGAAGTCATTTAGCTTGCGTTGCGATTTTTGTGATTTTTGCTAACATTTTTTATGTCTGCAGGTATGTGCCCGCCGAGTTCCCGCATCGGCCCGAGTCCCTCCATACCGCGGAGAGGTGTAAGGCCTTGGCATCTCCGAGGGACCTTCCTGAGGGGGCAGCTCGCCGAATCTTCACCGAGGCCCCCAAATATCTCTCCGCCTTCGAGCTTGCGATGATCGAGAGGCAGAAGCTCGCCGACCAGGCGAGGTTGGCGATGCACTATGCTTGCGCTGCCATGGCGACTGCCCAGCTCGTCACCGATGGGGTAACTGCCACCGATAAAGCTCGCAACGATGCGAAGAGGTTGCTGACTAAAGTTGGGGAGGAGCGGAAGAAGGCTGTTGAGGACCTCGCCGGGATGGAGACGAAGACGAAGGCCTCACTGGTGGCGGAGCAAAAGGCTCTGAAGGTCCTGGAGAAGGCTCAGGCTGACTTGAGTCGCCAGAGAGTCGAACTTGAAGAAGCTCGCCGCCAGAGAAGAGGAGCTCGCCCGGGCGCGGGACGAGGTAAAGATCCTCCGAGAACAGAGTCAGAGCAACTCGGCGGAGTGTTCCAAACTTCGAGGGGAGGTCGCTGCCAAGGCTCTGGAGATTGTCGAGCTCCGGAGTCGATCAGAGATATCCTCCTACTCCGAGGCCTTAGAGCTCGCGAAGCTGGTCGCCACAGACGTCGGCTATGTCCTCTGCTTCACCGAAGTTATCCGCTCATTTCAATGGACGCAGATAAATAATGAAAGTGAGTGGGAGGCTTTAGTGGGCGAGTTCGATGATTGCCTGGCGAAGGCCAAAATCCCTGAGGGTATAGAGCTCAACATTGGGGACCTCGCCGGCTACGGGATTAACCTTGATGCGGCCCGAGAGAAGTACAACATTATCCAGACCTTCGAGGTCCTGACTGCTGAGGCCGCCGATGACTTCGCCGGGAATGCAGAGGGCGAGGTTCGAACCTCGCCCACAATGGAGCAGAAGCAAGAAGTCTGTGGGGACGCGATGGTGAACATTGGTGGGTTCGACACCAGTGGGTGCACTGGCGACATCACCATCCTTCCCCGGCTCTCACCTCCGATCAACCCAGCAATTGGCGGGGAGGTCGCCCCCTGTGCCACTGATGCCGAGGCCCCCACTGACCCTGCTCTTCCTCCAGCTCCGCAAGGTCCCGCAGCTCCGGGGACTTAGATTTTTTATTGTCTTCTAGTCTAAACTTTTGTAGTTTGCCAGGCTACGGAGTTCGCCCAGAAGGAGCCCCATTTTGTAGTTTTTCTCTTCTTTTTGTTCAAGTAGAAGTAGCTCGCCGGGCATGTGTAGCTCGCCCAGAAGGAGCTTTTGCATTTCAAAGATGGCTAGCCAGCCGGCCTTTGTGGCTAGCACCACTACTCATACTTAGGAATTTTTCAAGTATATTTTTAGCTTGAAAATTTCTTAAGTATTTTTGAATGAAGTTCGAACATTTTTTGTCTAACACTTTCCACTTACATTTTTGCGCTTTACGTTATAATTTCCCTTAGCTCGTTTTTATTTATTTTCGGGCACTTAATTGTTCGTCTTACTCTACTTTGAGAAACGAACCATTCGTTTTACGTCACTTACGACTACGAATTGTACCTCTGTTTTAATAGTACGTATTCTTCGTCTTACACCACTTAGGGCCGCGAATCGCTCGTCTTACACCACTTAGGGCAGTGAGTTGTACTTCGTTTAATTCACGTTGGGCGTTTGGGTTTCACGAACCTAGCCTTAGATGTTTTGACGTCATTTTGTGAATTTTTTCTATCTTAAGGCAGTTGGTGCTTGGAGACCCTTTAAGAAGGATACCTTCGCGACCTTGGGCACTATGGCCTTTGCCTACGAGCATCTTGATTACAACGTTTGGGACCTTGGTCCTTGCGCATCGTGAAGTTTCGAGTGTCTGGCGAGCTAATGCAGGCAAGCTCCCCTTGGGTAGTAGGCGACCTCAAGTAGCTCGCCCAGTGGGCGAGCTACGCAGGTCCAAACACTTGACAAATTTTTGACTTCGCCAAATTTTCTAACTTTTTGTAGCAACGTAATTTACACTGGTTGCTATCAACATTTCTGATGCGAACCTTCGACTAGTCTATTACAGGATTCTAGTCTATTGGTAGAACTTTTTTAGGTGTGCTGCACTCCAGGTGTATGACAAGGCGTTGCCTTCTGCATCTTTGAGGTCGTAGGTGCCGTTTGGCCAGGCTGTGGTAACCCGGAACAGTCCTTCCCAGTTCGACCCGAACACACCTGGTGGGGCCATCAATTTCTTTTTCAGCACCAGGTCCCCAACTTTGAACTTTCAGTCGCGGACCTGGGAGTTGTAGTACTTTTCTGCTCTACGCTTGTAGGTGGCGTTCTTCATTTCTGACTAAGCTCTGGTTTCTTTGATCAGATCTTTTTCTACTACCAAGGCTTCGTCATTCTTTTCTTCGTCAAATCCTACCACCTTCCAAGTCTTGTTCTGAACTTCGACGGGTACCACCGCTTCAGTTCCGAAAGCTAAAGCAAAATGGGTCTCTTCTGTGCTGGCCCGGTACAATGTTCTGTAAGACCACAGGACCTCCGGGAGTTCGTCTGCCCAGCTCCCTTTCTTATCTTTGAGGCGGAGCTTCAGTATGTGTTTCAGAATTTTGTTCACTACCTCGACCAGGCCGTTCGACTGTGGATGGTAAGGAGTTGAGTAGTGCTTCTTGATGTTCCATGAACTGCAGATTTCTCTCAACTTTTGACCGTCGAACTGCCTTTCGTTATCTGTGATGATCGACTACAAAAGTCCGAACCTGCAGATCAGGTTCTTCCATATGAAGCCGATCATTCTTTCTTGCACTATGGTTGTGAGAGCTTCGGCCTCGGCCCACTTAGTGTAGTAGTCTACTGCTATAGCAACAAACTTTACACTGCCTCTACTGGGTGGGAATGGGCCGATCAAGTCGATACCCCATTTTGCGAAAGGCCATGGGCTGAAAATCGACTTCAGTTGGTTGGCTGGGGAGTGGATGTTAGGTGCGAAAAGTTGACACTTTCGGTACCTTCGCGCGAACCTAATGGCGTCTTTGCAAAGAGTGGGCCAGTAGTACCCCTGCCTGATCGTCTTGTATGCCAAAGCTTGCCCCTCAGCGTGACTCCCACAAATTCCCTCGTTGATTTCTTCTAACACCTCGGACCCCTGTTTCTTAGTTAGGCATTTGAGTAGGGGTAGAGAGAATCCACGTGTGTAGAGTTGGTCATCCAGCAGCGTATATCTGGCAGCTTGCTTTACTAGCCGGCTAGCTTCCCAAGTGTCCGCGGGGGTTGTTCCTTCTTTTAGATATTTTTGGATTGGAGTGCACCAATCTTCACCATCTTCATTGTCCTCCAGCCCCCCACTTGAGGTCTGATTTATTTTGTAATCGGACATCGAGGGGTTTTTCAGCGTGGTGATTACAACCTCCGTGAATTCGGCCTCGCCGTCATTGGTAGCTAGCCGGGCTAGGGCATCTACTTGTGTGTTTTCTAGCCGCGGTATCTGATTGATGTAGACCTGCGTGAGCATCGAGATTAGATGCGCGACTATCTTCTGGTAGGTCATCATCTGCGGGTCTTTTGCCTCGCATTCCCCCAGACTTGGGATATTATTAGCTAGGAATCTCCGAAAACTTGAAAATTGGTTGCCCCCACAGCTAATGATAGCCTAAGTCCGGCTATCAACGCTTCATACTCTACCTCGTTGTTGATCGTTCGAAAGTCGAACCGGATTGCGGAGGTGAAGACTTGTCTGTCTGGGCTGATCAGGACTACGCCGGCGCCTGCTGCTACGCTGGTTGATGACCCGTCAATGTAGAGATGCCACAGAGCTATGCGCCCCCTCGTCGGATCTTGTGGGAAAGTTAGCTCGACGATGAAGTCGGCGAGCGCTTGTCCCTTGATCGCTGTTCGGGGTGTGTAGGTTATACCGTATTGGCTGATCTCTAGTGACCATTTCAGCAGGCGTCCGGCGGTGTTTGGGCGATGTAGTATTTGACGTAGTGGGAACGTCGTCAACACTTCTACTGGGTGGTCAAAGAAGTAAGGCCTCAATTTTCTAACACTCATCACCAGTGCATAAGCCAGCTTCTCTGTTGGGGTGTATCGCAACTCAGCTTCGTGTAAGACTTGGCTTACATAGTACACTGGTAGGTGTGTTTTCGCCTCTTCTCGGACCAGGACGGAGCTGATGGACACCTCCGACGCGGCTAGGTAAAGATACAGCTTCTCTCCAGGTATCGGCTTTGACAGGACCTGCGTATCTGCCAGGTATGTTTTGATGTCTTCGAAGGCTCGCTGGCATTCACTAGTCCACACGAAGTGATTTTTGAGGTGGAGCTTGTTGGCTTTGGCCGCCTCCTTGTACCTCCGTGTGTTTGCCTTGATTGCCTCGAAGAATGGGTGATTTCGATCACCGGACCTGGAGATGAACCTGTTCAGGGCCGCCATTCACCCGATCAACCTTTGGATCTTCTGTACAGAGTCGGGAGCGCCCATCAAGATTATGCATTGGACCTGCGTCGGGTTGACCTCTATTCCACGATGGCTCACCAGGTGACCTAGGAACTTTCCAAAGTGTACGCCGAAGCTGGTTTTCTTGGGGTTTAACTTCATGTTGTAGTGGCACAGTATGTCGAAGGTCTGTTTTAGGTGGTCCTCCTTTCTCAGACTCTTGACAACTATGTCATCTACGTACACCTCCATGGACTCGCCAATGTGTTGGTCGAACATTTTATTTACCAACCTTTGGTAGGTAGCTCCGGCGTTGATAAGTCCGAACGGTATCCTTTCCCAACAATACATGTTTTTGTTGGTGTAGAAAGCTGTATGTTCCTGGTCATCTGGGTGTAAAGCTATCTGGTGATAGCCCGCGAAAGCGTCCATGAATGTCATCATCTCGTGGCCACCGGTGCTATCTACCAGCTGATCAATGTGAGGCAGTGGGAAGTTGTCCTTCGGGCATGCCTTGTTCAGGTCCGTGAAGTCTATGCACAGTCTCCACGTCCCGTTGTGTTTCTTCACCAGGACGGGGTTTGCGACCCACTGCGGGCACAAAGCCTCCTTGATCAGCTTGTTGTCTAGCAAATTCCCCACCTCGACGGCGAGAGCTGCGTATTTGTCTGGTCCGTACTTCTTTCGTTTTTGGCGGACAGACCTCCTCGTCGGATCTATGTTAAGTCGGTGACATGCATGTTCCAGCGGGATTCCCGTTATGTCTTCATGAGACCAGGCAAACACGTCCAAGTTGGACATCAGAAACAGCTCTATCCTTGACCGGTACGGTTCAGGTAACTCGGAACCTATAAAAAGTTCCAAGTCCCTTTCCGGGTCCACCGGGAGTGCTGTCAATTCTTCCATGGGGGTGGCCTTTCTTTTTTAACTTTTCCACCTCGGGTCACTGATGAATTCATCCCACTCCTCTTGTGACATCTGTGCAGATTCATGACCTAGGCGCGGCTTGAGATCATCAGGTCTACCTTCGACCTCGGGTGGTTCGTCAGTTGTCAGAATTTTTGATGGTTCCCCGATCTGCGGAGGTCCTATGACTTGGGGAGTTGGATCAACATCCATTTGCACTGGTTCTTGATCTCCCGTAGGTCCTCCACCTTGGGCACCTTCTACCACCTCCATGGGTGTAGGTAGTGAGCTCTGCGCAGGTCCCTGCACTTGGCCATTTTGAGTTTCCACTGCTTCCTCCATCGGCGCCGGTTGTATGTTTTGCGCAGGTCCCGGGACTTGGTCTATTTCCATCATTAATTCCAGCGAGTCGCCTACCTCCATCAACTCAGTTTCTGTTGAGATGATGTCTAGGATGTTCGACTCATCTGCCGGAATCTGGATTTCTTCTTCAAGGACCTGGACCTGCGCCACGGCTTTTTTGGCTCGGCCATATTTAATCTGGAGTAAACACTCTCGGGCCTTTTTCTGATTGCCTTTGATAGTCCCGACGCCTTTCGGAGTTGGGAATTTCAAACAATAGTAGTAGGTCGAACACGCCACTTTGAATTCATTGATAAAGGGGCGGCCAAGGAACCTGTTGTAGGAGGATTACTGGTCGACAACTAGGAAATCTTCTAACCTAGTCAACCTCCGCTCCGGGTCCTCGGCTGATACAAGTTGGACGCTCAACCTAATGCTACCTAGGGGTCGGTTACAACTTCTCTGAACCCCACTATCCTAGCATTGCTAGGCTCTAGGTACGACTCAAAATCACCTAAGGCATCTAAGGTGGATTTGAAGAGAATGTTGGTGAATGCGCCGGTGTCCACAAGTAGTCTGTGAACTCGGACGTTCATGATGTTGGCAGTTATCACCAACGAGTCGTTGTGGGGCGTCAGTACCCCCTCCAGGTCCGCTGAGGAAAATGTCAGCTCATCTGTAAGCTGTGCGACGGACCTGGGGCCGGAGCTGCCTTCCTGGACCTGGTTCACGGCCCGGATTTTGGCCTTCTTCTTTCTCTTGGACATGGAGGATCCCCCGTCCTGGAGACCTCCGGCAGCTCCAAACTCTTCCTCGAGAACTAAGAGCTCTCGGGTGGGCTCCATGTTTTGTTGAGGTTGGGGAGGTCCCCTTCGTCTGTTTTGAGGTCCGTGTTGGCCCGCGTCTTCCTCTTCATCATCCGAGACCTCCCTTCTGTCGAACCTGGGCCTCTTAGCTGGGGCCTTCTTCACAAACTCGGCCAGCTTCCCATCCTCATAGAATTTCCAGAGTTGCTTGAGGAGGTCTCGGCATTCGCTGGTGAAGTGGCCGATGGACTGGTGGTAGGCACAGTATTTGTTGGGGTTGAGCCTCGTGCGGTCCTGGCGGATCCACCTCGGTTCCTCCAGCAGGGCCTTGTCTTTGACAGCAGTAAAGACGTGGTCGACGGAGACGGTGAGGACCTGATTGAGCTTTTCCTTGAACTCGTCCCCGTCGCTAAAGACCTTTAAGTTCCGGGGGGCCTTGTATGTGCCCCTGGACTTCTTCCCGTAGGGCTTCTTCTCCTCTTGGGCACCAACTTCTTTCAGTAGTGCCTCCTGCATAGCCACGAACACCCCCGCCTTGTGGCGGAATTTAGCATAAGTGTTCGGACATGCGAGGTGCATTTCTTTCCAGTGGTCGGTGCCCCTCCTGAGCCCGGCGATCGCTGCGACGACCTTGGTGTCCTCGCTTACTGGCTCGCCCTCCAGCAGTATTCTATCGAACCTCTCCAGGTACTGCTGATCTCATTCTCGCCTTGGTGGATGTTGGCGAGACGGTGTTTCTGGGTAAGATAGGACCCAAACCCGGAGAAGTGGGCCAAGAACTCCCGCGAGAGTTGGTCAAATGAGCAGATCAACCCCGGGGCGAGTGATGAGAACCAGCGGTGGGCTCGGTCCCCTAGGGTCAGCGGGAAGTTCCGGCACTGGGTGGAGTCGGTGGCGCCGACTAAGATCATAAAGTCCGCATACTTGGCCAAGTGGACCTTCGGGGTCAGACTCGCCCTCGTATGCGGACCTGCAAAGTTGCGATGGTGCGCTGGAGCTCGTCGGGGTTGTTGGCCAGGTCCCTCAGGGCAGAGCTCAAGTCTTCCTGGGTCACTACAACTCGCGGAGGTCGCGGAGCTGCAGTGCTTTTCTGGGGAGGTCGGCGCGAGGTCTCCACCACCTGGCGCGAGGTCTCCACCTCGGCCTGGTCCTGGTCGCCCCCCTTCGACTTTCCGGCGGTTGCGGAGGTCTGTCCCTTAGCCATTTTTGGGTTTTGGAGGGGGTAACTTGCAGCAGGTCGCTGAGGTAGCTGGGGTAGATCGCCTCTCCTGCTAGGTTAGTTTCTGTTCGAGTTTTCGTCTAGCCTCACGTGAGATGAATTATCCGAAATTCAGTTTATTCGTGTACACGCGCGCGTTTAAAAACTTTTTTCGGGCAGAATTCGGGAAATCCGGAAATTTAGATTTTCATCTGGAAATCTGGGTTTTCGTTCGAAGGAATGAATATGTGTGTGTATCTTCAAGTGTTCTTGAGTTTTATCAAGAACACCTTTAAATCTTCAAATCTTCAAACAAACCCTAACTTTTTGTTCTTGAAAAAAATTTTAATTTTTCAGATTCACACGGCCCTTCCTCTAGCGCCAAATTGTTGATAGAATTTACTAATTGTGTTTATTATGTGGTTTGTTATGTCGGATTAATTCTACCAAACAATAATCTAAGATTTTTGTTCTTGGATAATGTTGAGAGAGAGAGTGAAGAGTTTAGAGAGAGAAAGTAAAGTGTAGAAAATGTATTAATTTTTTAATAGTTACAAGGGAGGTCTTATTTATAGGTGTGCGAGTGTGAGATGACACCTTACGAGCCTATTTGGCTTCCGGTGTTGACGAGGGTTCCTTACCCTCGCCTCGGTCTCTCACACTGCTCCCTATACCGTGCCTCGCCCTACTACTATGCCTTAGACTAGATGGGCCTCGTTAAAAACCTCGTCGTAAACCACCCTTGTGGATAAATTGGATGGAGGAAAAAGAGCGCGACCATCGAGATCTTGCAGACTACGAGGCGAGCTCCTAGGCGAGCTCGAGGGTAAGTTCTGGTGCCTCCTGTGGTTCTTGGGTGTTGTGCGATGACGGACCTCGGCGAGGTCCCTCCTCTGGACATGGGCGAACTCCCTGACGGGCTCCTGAGCGAGCTCTTGGGTTGTATGGCGGTGGGCTTGGTTGCTACCTCATTGGCTGCGGGGAGCTCCTCTGCCGACCTTCTCTCTTGAGTACACCCTGGTACCCTAGCGAGCTCCTTACCCTTGGATGGTTCGTCCATCAACATATAAGTCAAACACCTTATTTTCAAATTCCCACATAAATTTTCCTTTGTCTCCAATACTATTCATTTTAAATAGATATAATTATTTTGTTAGGGTGGGAGCCACAAACCACTATACATTCACACACACATATATATATATCTTATATCTATATGCGCATGGCATATATGTATATTACACACATACATATATAGAGGGGAGAAATGAGAGAGATGCTTCATACTCGAAGTCCAAAAAAATGAAAAAAAACAATAATATATAAATTTTAATGTAGACCATCATTTTTAGAGAGTTTTCTGTGATGAGAATTGAGGATCACTAAAATAGAACTGAACTAAGAAAAAGAAAATCCTAAATTGATGTAAGTTTAATGGCCTGCTCGTGGCCTGTCGGGCCAAAAAGATACGAGCCTATTTGGCCCGACGGACCGTCTAGGTTGTGCCAAAATGTAAAAAAAAATTGTCCTTCATATTTTAAGTTCAACCAGATCAAATTTTGGGTAGGCTGGACCAGCCCATCAAATCTGGCTAAAATTTCCAGCTCGAAGTACATGTGTGTTGTGGGTGTGAGCTATATGTGGTTGTGTGTTGAGTGTGCTATGTGTGTTTGTGGTGTTCATGTGTTTGTGGGGTGTGCGCATGTGTAGCGTGTGTGCAGTGTGTGTTCCTTGTGTTTTAAATCCCTTATTTGGTTTAATTATAAGTTATATTTGGATAGAATATAACATTTTTAGGCGCTTGTTCATATTTTTTAGGCGTTTGTTCAATATTTTTAGGTTGAACATGCTTGTTAGTTGTGTAAGAGATGACATGAAACTGAATGTATATATAATTTTTGGATTGAAAAATGTTTGAAGATATTTTTGTGATGAAATGTTTGCAGTAATATTTTAAGTTTGTGTTTAAATTTTTGGATTCAAATGACGTGTGTTTAATATTTTCTGCTTTGTGTTTTTTTTTATGATGAATCACATGATGATTTAAAACAGAATGGATATAAAATATTTTGTATTGATTTTCAAATTCAAAATTGAAAATGAATTGCTAAAAGTGACTGTAGAAAACCGGCAAAAAAGATGGCCCACTGTTTGTAGTTTTAGAAAAGAAAGGATTATAAGTATGGTTTTATGCTCAAAGGGGTATAATATTGTAGGTCTAGGTAAGGAACCCGAAATTTTTCACTTTACAATCCTCAATACTCTAGTAATTATATTTTGTCTTGAAAAGTGTGTCCACTTCATAGTGCAAATACTAGTTGAACGAAGAGATTATATACTACCACTCATTTATCTTATTACTATTCAGAACATAATAAAGTTCAATATTACAACCATGTCCAATTCTCATATTTACTCCCAAAAGTTAGAACCACTTTCCTAATTCTATTTATAGGCTGAAAATCTTCACCCTTCAAATCTTCAATGTTGTTACCAATTTATCTAGTTTTAAGGATAGATTTATGTGCCTATAGGGGTATCCCCAATTAATGGACAACAAACAATATATTAAATGAAAAACATATGAACAAGATTAATGGGGAGAAAGGAGCCTCCCTAGAATATATCTTTGAGAGCCCTCAAATGAACCCTAAACGTTAAAAAGACTTATAGCAAAATAATAATAATAATAATAATAATAATAATAATAATAATAATAATAATCATTCAGATGATTCTATTGTTGGTGTTGGTGAAAAATTGAAGTGTTTTGACTTTAAGTTGCTCATTGTAGAAGAATTGTGTTTAATGAAACTTAGTAGTTATTATTTATCATATACTGAATATTTTGGACAAATACATTTAAATATTTGGATGTTTGATAATTTAATGAATGACTTGTTAATTAATGGTCAACTTATTAAATTTTGTTCTCTTTTCTTAGTATATTTAATATTTGTGTTGGCCCCTAAGAAGACTTTGAGATATATTTTTTTAAAGTCAGCTGATGTTTGAATCAGTTGAGTACGCACTTTGTTGTGCGGAAATATTTTATATCAATCCCTTTTAAAGAAAAACCTTAGTAGAATGTACTAATATGGCTTCTATAAAGCCACTAACAAAAATATGTGTTTAAAGAGTTCTTGAGTGTGGATTTATTTCTGCATGGTTTTGGCTCAATCTTTCATGTGTTCTCTCCTCCTTGAACTCTAAGAATATACTCCAAATTAAAGGGTTCAAACTAGTCATTAGAAGGACAATATTTGAAATCCTATAATTACTCAATCAATCATCTTAATTGATTGATTCTTCACTTTGGTCTGGAATGGTCTATCTTAAGACAGATTTGATTATTTTGATTGATTCCAGTCTTCAGTCCTGATAGAGATTCCTGACTTGAGAATGTTTCCTGTGTTGATGGGCGAGCCACTCGAGGTAAATCAGAGAATCAGGAGGTCGCCTCTGCCATGCTGGAGCTCGCCCAGGGCTCGCCCATACCCTCGTGAAGGTCTCGCCAGGGTTCATCATCGCACAACACTCGTAGGCCACGCAAGGCGTTAGGGCTCGCCCTAGAGCTCGCCCGACCCACCGAAGCTCGCCTGTGAGCTCGCCCATGAGCTCACCTGTTAGTCAATAGGACCCCGATGGCACGCTCTTTTTCCCTCCGTCCGGTTTATCCACAAGGGTGGTTTACGACGAGGTTTTTAATGAGGCCCATCTAGTCTAAGGCATAGTAGTAGGACGAGGCATGATAGGGGGAAGCAGTGTGAGAGATCAAGACGAGGGTAAGGAACCCTCGTCAACACCGGAAGCCACACAGGCTCATAAGGTGCCGTCTCACACTCACACACCTATAAATAAGACCTCTCTTGTACTATTCGGGGAATTCTCACATTTCACACAATTAATACAATCCCTACTGTAATATTTCTCTCTCTAAACTCTCTTCTCTCACTCCCTAAGAACATTAATTCAAAGATTATTGTTTGATAGGATTAATATGTTGTAAAGCCACATAAACAAACATCGATTAGTAAATTCTATCAACAATTTGGCGCTAGAAGGAGGGCGGTTGAACGAAAAAGTTAGGGTTTGGTTGAAGGTTTGAAGATTTGAAGGTGTTCTTGATAAAACCCAAGAACACTTGAAGATACACATACATCTTCATCCCTTGGACGAAGAACCCAGATTTCCGGACAAAAACCCAAGTTTTTGGATTTCACGAGATCTGCCCGGAACAAGTTTTCAAACGCGCGCGTGCACACGAATAAACCGAATCTTGGATAATTCATCAACACGCGAGGCTAGACGAAAACTTGCACGGCTCCACCTAAGCTGGACAACCACCGCACCGGCGACCTCCACCACTCCAGCGACCTCCCTCCATCTCGGCGACCTACAGCAAGCTACCCTCTTCGAAACCCAAAAATGGCTAACACTCGAGCCACCAAGGGACAGGCCTCCGCCGCTGCGGGAAGGTCTAAAGGGGGTGATCAAAACCAGGCCGAGGTGGAGACCTCACAACTACCTCCCCAGAAGAGCACCACAGCTCCACGACCTCCGCGAGTTGCGGTGACCCAGGAGGACTTGGCCCCCGCTCTGAGGGACCTGGTCAGCAATCCTGACGAGCTCCAACGCACCATTGCGACCTTACAAAGGTTGCAGCAGCGACAGCAGGACGAGCTCGCCCTAGTACCCAGGCGAGCTCCAGGCGCCGAAACCCGGGAGCAGACCAGGCCCACTCAGGGCACCCAAACCAGAGGGGACTACAGCGTACTCCCCACCGAGCAGGAGGCGAGCTCGGCACAGGCTCACCAGCACAGGGAGGGAACCGGCAAGGCCAAAATGGTGGAGGAGGGTCCTGCTCCCTGCACTGGAAGGGAGTCGGCCTACACCGGGGCATCTGGCACCCACCAATCTCAAAGGAGGGAAGTCCTCCAAGGTCGCTTGGGCCCAAGATACGAAGAGAATGAGCGTACGGCGGCCCCAGCTGCGTCCCATGGGGACTCCGATCAGCAGCCACCAGATCAGCCCACGAAAGGCTGAGGAGACCCGCTACTGACCGACTAGGCCCCCACGGCGGACGCCAATTCCAGCCCGCCACTGAGAGGTCACCCCAGAGTGAGGTACCTCAGGGATGTGCGTCCACGAGACGCACGACCTTTGAGCACCCTCCGCCGGAGGTGACCCGAGATGACGAGCTGGCCTTATTGAAAAAGGCCGTTGAAATGCTACAAGCACAAGTAGCAGCCAAGTCTGGCGGACCTGACGCCACGGCTCTCACCACCTCTCCATTGGCACCTGCCATCCTCCGCACACCGGTCCAGAAAAAAATTCAATTCCCGGTGATGTCCGCATACGAGGGCGAATCGGACCCGAAAGTCCACCTAGCCAAGTATGCGGACTTCATGATTTCGGTCGGCGCCACTAACTCCACCCACTGCCGGAACTTTCCGCTGACCCTAGGGGATCGAGCTCACCGATGGTTCTCTTCACTCGCCCCGGGGTCAATCCGCTCATTTGGCCAACTCTCACGGGAGTTCCTGGCCCACTTCTCTGGGTTCGGATCCTACCTTACCCAGAAACACCGACTCACCAACATCCACCAAGGCGAAAGTGAGACCGACCAGCAGTACCTGGAAAGGTTCGATAAAATCCTGTTGGAAGGCGAGCCGGTGAGTGAAGACACCAAGGTCATCGCAGCGATGGTCGGACTCAGGAGGGGTACCGACCTCTGGAAAGAGATGCACCTCGCATGTCCAACACTTACAGCGAATTCCGTCACAAGGCGGGGGTGTTCACGGCTATACAGGAGGCACTACTGAAAGAAGTTAGTGCCCACGAGGAAAGGAAGCCCCACGGGAAGAAGTCCGGGGGCGCCTACAAAGCTCCCCGGAACTTAAAAGCCTTTGGCGAGGGAGATGAGCTCAAAGAAAAGCTCAACCAGGTCCTCACTGTCTCCGTCGACCACGTCTTCACTGCTGTCAAAGGCAAGGCCATGCTGGAAGAGCCGAGGCGAATCCGCCAGGACCGCACGAAGCTCAATCCCAACAAATTATGTGCCTACCATCAGGCCATCGCCCACTTCACCAGCGAGTGCCGAGACCTCCTCAAACAACTCTGGAAATTTTATGAGGAGGGGAAATTGGCCGAGTTCGTGAAGAAGGCCCCAGCTAAGAGACCGAGGTTCGAGAGGAGGGCTACCTCCGATGACGAGGAGGAGGAAGCAGACCAACCTGGTCCCCATAACAGACGGAGGGCACCTCCCCAACCTCAGCAAAACATGGAGCCTACTCGGGAACTCTTAGTTCTCGAGGAGGAGATCGGAGCCGCCGGAGGTCTCCAGGACGGGGGATCCTCCATGTCCAGAAGAAAGAGAAAGGCCGAAATCCGGGCCATAAACTAAGTCCAGGAGGGTAGCTCCGGCCCCAGGACCGTCTCACAGCTTACTGACGAGCTGACGTTCTCCGCAGCGGACCTGGAAGGGGTACTGATGCCCCACAACGACTCGTTGGTGATAACCGCCAACATCATGAACGTCCGAGTTCACAGGCTACTTGTGGACACCGGCGCATTCACCAACATTCTCTTCAAATCCACCTTGGATGCCTTAGGTGATTTTGAGTCGTATCTAGAACCTAGCAATGCTAGGATAGTGGGGTTCGGAGAAGCTGTAACCGTCCCCCTAGGTAGTGTTAGGTTGAGCATCCAGCTTGTATCGGCTGAGGACCCCGAAAAGAGACTGACTAGGCTCATAGATTTCCTAGTTGTCGACCAGCAGTCCTCCTACAACGGGTTCCTTGGCCGCCCGTTTATTAATGAATTCAAAGCGGCGTGTTCGACCTACTACTACTGTTTAAAATTCCCAACTCCAAAAGGTGCCGAAACTATAAAAGGTGACCAGAAAAAGGCCCGAGAGTGTTTACTCCAGGTCAAAGACGGCCGGGTCAAGAAAGCGGTGACACAAGTCCACATCCTCGAAGAGGACGTACAAATTCCTGTAGACGAGCCAAACATCCTAGACGTCATCTCGGTCGAAACTGAGATGATGGAGGTAGGCGATTTGTCAGAAATCAACCAAGGCACTGGACCTGTGCAAGACACACAACCGACACCAATGGAGGACTTGGAAGAAACCCAAGTGTTGAGACCTGCGCAGGGGTCGGTACCTGCGCAGGGACAACAACCTACTCCCATGGAGGTAGCTGATGAGGCCCAAGGTGGGGGACCTGCGGGAGGTCAAGAACCAACACCAATGGACGTTGACCCAACTCCCCAAGTCACCACACCATCCCAAGCTGACAGACCACCGGAGGTGTTCACAGCTGACGAGCTCGCCCAAGCTGAGAGCCAACCCGATGACCTCGAACCGCGCGTAGGCCACGAGCCTACGCAGATGTCACAAGGGGAGTGAGACGAGTTCATCAGTGACCCGAGGTGGAAAAGTCAAAAGAGAAAAGCAACCCCCATGGAAGAGTTGACGGCACTCCAGGTGGACCCGGAAAGGGACTTAGAACTTTTCATCGGTTCTGAGTTACCTGAACCGTACCGGTCGAGGATGGAGCTGTTCTTAATGACCAACCTGGACGTGTTTGCCTGGTCTCACGAAGACATGACGGGAATCCCGTTGGGACATGCTTGCCACAGACTTAACATAGACCCGACAAGGAGACCTGTACGCCAAAAGCGGAGGAAGTATGGACCAGACAAGTACGCAGCTCTAACAGTTGAGGTGGAGAAGTTGTTAGACAACAAGCTCATCAAGGAAGCTCTGTGTCCGCAGTGGGTACCGAACCCCGTCCTGGTAAAGAAACACAATGGGACGTGGAGACTCTGCATTGACTTCACGGACCTGAACAAAGCATGCCCGAAGGACAATTTCCCACTACCTCACATTGACCAGCTGGTGGACAGCACTGCAGGCCATGAGATGATGACATTCATGGATGCTTTTGCGGGCTATCACCAGATAGCTCTACACCCAGATGACCAGGAACACATGGCGTTCTACACTAATAAGAACATGTATTGCTGGGAAAGAATGCCGTTCGGACTCATCAACGCCGGAGCTACTTACCAAAGATTGGTGAACAAAATGTTTGACCAACACATTGGCGAATCCATGGAGGTGTACGTGGACGACATAGTTGTCAAGAGTTTGAGAAAGGAGGACCACCTGGACCACCTAAAACAGACCTTCGATATACTGCGCCACTACAACATGAAGTTGAACCCCAAAAAGACCAGCTTTGGCGTACACTCCGGGAAGTTCCTGGGTCACCTAGTTAGCCAGCATGGAATTGAGGTCAACCCAACACAGGTCCAATGCATAATCGAGATGGGTATACCTGATTCCGTCCAAAAAATTCAAAGGCTGACTGGGTGCATGGCAGCCCTGAACAGATTCATCTCCAGGTCCGGCGACCGAAATCATCCATTTTTCGAGGCAATTAAGGCAAACACACGGAGGTACAAAGAGGCGGCCAAGGCCAACAAGCTCCACCTCAAAAACCACTTCGTTTGGACAAGTGAATGCCAACGAGCCTTTGAAGATATCAAAACATACCTGGCGGATACACAGGTTCTGTCGAAGCCAATACCTGGAGAGAAGTTGTACCTCTACCTGGCTGCATCGGAGGTGGCCATCAGCTCCGTCCTGGTCCGAGAGGAGGCAAAAACACACCTACCAGTGTACTACGTGAGCCAAGTCTTACATGAAGCTGAGTTACGGTACACCCCAATAGAGAAACTGGCCTATGCACTGGTGATGAGTGTTAGAAAATTGAGGCCCTACTTCTTTGACCACCCGGTAGAGGTGCTGACAACATTCCCTCTACGTCAAATATTACAACGCCCAGACACTGTCGGACGCCTGCTGAAATGGTCACTAGAGATTAGCCAATACGGTATAACCTACGCAAACCGAACAGCGATCAAGGGACAAGCACTTGCCGACTTCATCATCGAGCTAACTTTCCCACAAGATCCGACGAGGGGGCGTATAGCTCCATGGCATCTCTACGTGGACGGATCATCAACTAGCATGGCAGCAGGCGCCGGCGTTGTCCTGATCAGCCCAGACAGACAAGTCTTCACCTCCGTAATTTGGTTCGACTTTCGAGCAACCAACAATGAGGCGGAGTATGAAGCGTTGATAGCAGGACTTAGGCTATCATTAGCTGTGGGGGCAACCAATCTTCAAGTTTTCGGAGATTCCCAGCTAATAATATCCCAAGTCCGGGGGGAATATGAGGCAAAAGACCAGCAGATGATGACCTACCAAAAAATAGCCGCGCATCTGATCTCGATGTTTACACAAGTTTACATCAATAAGATACCGCGGCTAGAGAACACACAAGCAGATGCTCTAGCCCGACTAACTACTAGCAACGACGAAGCTGAATTCACGGAGGTTGTGATCACCACACTGAAAAACCCCTCGACGTCCAATTACAAGATAAATCAAACCTCGAGCGGGGGGCAGGAGGACAGCGAAGGTGGTGAAGATTGGTGCACTCCAATCCAAAAATACCTAACAGACGGAACAACACCCGTGGACACCTGGGAAGCTAGCCGGTTAATAAAGCAAGCTGCCAGATATACGCTGCTGGATGGCCAACTCTATGAACGTGGATTCTCTCTACCCCTACTCAAATGCCTAACTAGGAAGCAGGGGTCCGAAGTGTTAGAAGAAATTCACGAAGGGATTTGTGGGAGTCACGCTGGGGGGCAAGCATTGGCATATAAGACGATCAGACAGGGCTACTACTGGCCCACTCTTCGCAAAGACGCCATCAGCTTCGCTCGAAGGTGTCGAAAGTGCCAACTTTTCGCACCTAACATCCACTCCCCAGCCAACCAGCTTAAGTCGGTTTTCAGCCCATGGCCTTTCGTGAAATGGGGTATCGACTTGATCGGCCCATTTCCACCTGGTAGAGGTGGTGTAAAGTTTGCTGTCGTAGCAGTAGACTACTACACTAAGTGGGCTGAGGCCGAAGCTCTCACAACCATAACCCAAGAAAGGATGATCGACTTCATTTGGAAAAACCTGATCTGCAGGTTTGGACTCCCGCAGTCGGTCATCACTAATAATGGAAGGCAGTTCGACGAACAGAAGTTGAGGGACTTCTGCAGTTCATGGAACATCAAGAAGCACTACTCAACTCCATATCACCCCCAGTCGAACGGCCAGGTCGAGGAGGTGAACAAGATCCTGAAACACATATTGAAGCTCCACCTCGAAGAAAAGAAGGGGAGCTGGGCAGACGAACTCCCGGAGGTCCTCTGGTCTTATAGAACTTCCTATAGGGTCAGCACCGGGGAGACCCCGTTCGCCCTAGCCTTCGGGACTGAAGCCGTAGTCCCGGTAGAAGTCCAAAACAAGACTTGGAAGGTGGTGGGGTATGATGAAGAAAAGAATGATGAAGCCTTGGCAGTAGAAAAAGATCTGATCGAAGAGACCAGAGCTTCGTCAGAAATGAAAAATGCCACCTACAAGCGCAGAGCGGAAAAATATTACAACTCTCAGGTCCAAGACTGAAAGTTCAAGGTCGGAGACCTGGTGTTAAAAAAGAAACTGATGGCCCCACCAGGTGTATTCGGTTCAAACTGGGAAGGACCATTCCGGGTCACCGCAGCCTGGCCGAACGGTACCTATGATCTAGAAGACGCAGAAGGCAAAGCTTCGTCATACACCTGGAGCTCGGCACATCTAAAAAAGTTCTACCAATAGACTAGAATCCTATAATAGACTAGTCGAAGGTTTGCATCAGAAATATAGATGGCAACCGATGTAAATTACGTTGCTGTAAAAATTCAGAAAAATTCCCAAGTGTTTGGACCTGTGCAGCTCTCCAACCAGGCGAGCTGCACCAGGTCGCCTACTGCTCCTGGTAGCTCGCCAAACCTAGCTCGCCCACATGCTAAAAAATCTGCAATGCGCAAGGACCAAGGTCCCAAGCGTTGTAATTAAATAGCTCGAAGGCAAAGGCCAAAGTGCCCAAGGTCGCGAAGGTACCCTCCTTAAAGGGTTGCTAAGCACCTACTGCCATAAGTTAGAAAAATTCGCAAAAAAGACGAAGAAACGTCTAAGGCAAGGTTCATGAAATCCAATGGCCCAACGTGAATCAATCGAAGTGCAGTTCGCCGCCCTAAGTGGTCTAAGACGAACGATTCGCGGCCCTAAGTGGCGTAAGACGAAGAATACGTACTCTCAAAACAGAGGTACAATTCGTAGTCGTAAGTGACGTAAAACGAATGATTCGCTTCTCAAAGTAGAATAAGACGAACAATTATGTACCAGAAAAATAAACAAAAACGAGTTATTTACGAAATTATAACGTAAAGGCGCAAATACATAAAGGAAAAGAGTTGGACATAAAATGCTCGGCTTATATTCAAAAAGATACTTAAGAGATTTTCAAGCCAAAAATATGCTTGAAAAAATCCTAAGTATAAGTAGCTGTGCTGGCCACAAAGGCCGACCAGCTGGCCATCTTTGAACTACAAAAAGCTCCTTCTGGGCGAGTTGCACGTGCCCGGCGAGCTAAGTCTATTTGAGCAAAAAACAAAGGCTACAAAAATGGAGCTCCTTCTGGGCGATCTCCGCAACCCGACGACCTACCGAAACTTGGAAAATAAAAACTAAACTAAGAAAGCAATAGTAAAGAGGGCCTAAGACTCGGGGTCGGCGACCTCTGGAGTGGGGGCGACCTGGCGGATGGGCATGGCAAGCTCGGAATCAGAAGTGATGTTCCCGGAGAGTCCGTTTGTGCCGAGCTCACTGATGTTTATCATCGCATCCCCGCAGACCTCCTGCATCTGCTCCATTGTCGGCGGGGCCTCGCCCCCAGCATCCCTCTCAGCACCTTCAGTCTCTTGGGTGAGATCGGCAGTCAAGACCTGCTTCGTCTGGATAATGTTGAACTTTTGACGAGCAGCGTCAAGATTGATCCCGTTGCCCGCGAGGTCTCCAATATTCAGCTCCGTGCCTGGGGGGATCGAGGACTTCTCCAAGAAATCCTCAAACTCGCTGACGAGGGCTTCCCACTCACTGTCATTACTAATCCACACCCATTGGAAGGAGCGGATCACCTCAGCGAAGCAGAGCACGAAGTCCTTGTCGGTGGCGACCACCTCGGCGAGCTCAAGTGCCTCAGGAGTGATGGCGGTGTCAGAACAGCTCTTGAGCTCGGTGATCTCCAAAGCCTTAGCGGCGACCTCTTCCCGCAGCTTGCGGCACTCTTCTGAGTTCCCTCGGCTCTGATCACGGAGGAGCCCTACCTCAACCCAGGTCAGGGCGAGCTCCTCTTCCCGAGCAGCAAGTGTCCGGCGAGCTTCATCCAGCTCGGCCTGTTGTTGGCGGAGGTCAGCCTGAAGTTTTTCTGCTTTTCTGATAGCAAGCCGCTCCGCCTCCAGTGAGGCCTTTGCCTTGGTCTCTGCCCTCGCCAGCTCCTCGAGGGCCTTCTTTCGCTCGTCGCCCACCTTGGTCAGCGCCCTCTTCGCATCATGGCGAGCTCTATCAGCGGCGGCGACATCATCACCGATGAGCTGGGCCACCGCCATTGCCGCACAGGCGTAGTGCATCGCCAGCCTCGCCTTGTCGGCAGGCTTCTGCCTCTCGATCATGCCGAGATCTGAGGCGGAGAGGTACTTAGGGGCCTCAGTAAAAACCCGGCGAGCCGCCCTATCAGGAAGGTCCCTCGATGAGCTCAGGGCCCTACACCGCTCAGCGATATGGAGAGATTCAGGTCGCTGCGGGAACTCGGCGGGAGTATACCTACACAATTCTCAAATCAGTTAGCAAAAATTATAGAAATTGCAAAGGCTTCCAACTTCAAAAGAGGTCGCCCACTTACCCAAACCTATAGGGATTGAGCCCAAGCAGGGTATCATCCCGAATAGGGACCCCGTAGGGAGGCGGCGAGGGCGCACTCTGAGGAGTTGGGGGCGCCTGAGAAGATTGGAAAGCAAGAGTTCGCCCTGACCCTGATGGGGTTGATGCGGAGCCGCCCTCGACCCTAACTCGTTTGGTGGGGCAAGCCTCTTCCTCACTCACCCGCGAGCCATCTCCCCGGTGGAGAGCTCACCTCGTCTGCTGGGGCGGAGGGGGTTGGGTACCCCTTTCAGAATTCGAGCCTCGGCCCGCTCCCTTTTTGGTGGCGGCGACCTTCTCCTTTGTTTGGGGAGGCGCTGAGGTCCTTTGTGAACCCGAGCCCCCGGCCTTATCAGCGGCCTTGGCGAGCTTGAGTTTTTTTGTGGCGTCCAGGACCGCCCCCGAAGGAATACCTTCCCTCCCTGGGCGAGGCTTGCCCATCTTGAGCTGCCGAGCTAAGAAATAGTATGCTTCAGGAACTTTAACAGGTGGGAGCTCGACAGTAGGACCTACACCTGCACAAGATGATCAAGTTGGTCAGGCGACCTCAATATACGGAGCAGCGACCTGGCAGAACTTCAAAATGGAGAAGTGCAAAACCTTGAGCAGCGAGGTGGTGTGGTGAAGTGATGAGGCCGGCGAGCCTGCGGCAGTGGTGTTGGCACAAGTGTTCGATCTCACGATCCTTCTTCTCCCTCAAGCAACACACCGTCCGCACAAACTCGAAGCCAATCGAAACCTCCGATTTCCCACAGCTCGACTTGTGGCCACTTCAAACCTACAAAAAGATAGATTAGATCAGTAATCTAATCCGACGCACACACACTAAGGTATGCCACCTACAGCTCGCCTCCACATATGTCTCTGGAGTAGGGATACGCCCTCCACGACCATCAGAAGCTCGCCAATCCCCCCGATAAAGAAGAACTGCTCCTTCCAATCCCGGATTTTGTTGGGGAGGTCGCCTAAAAATTTGCCCCCCGGGCGAGCTTGGAAAGAATAATATCCCTTCCCCTCCCTCACTTGTCTGATCACGATGAAGAACTCGTTGATCTCCGCCGTACTCAGCCGATTTTCATAGCCCTCGAGGCAGAAGACGGTCAGGGCTGCCAACAGATTGCTCCATGTATTCGGAGTAAGTTGGGTAATGGCGAGGCCCGTGTCCGCCAAAAATTGCCCAATGATGGGGTGGAGGGAAAGGGTGAGCCCCGCCTTCAAGGTGTGATAATTCATGGCTGTGAGCCCGACAGGAGGGAGGTCGGCTCGTTCTTTCTCCTCAGCGGGATACATAAAAATATCCAGCAGGATACAGAACCGCCTCCGAATATCCGGAAGGGCGAACTCACTCATGATACTCTCCACCCCGTTGGCCTTAAGGTCAGACTTGCCAGCGGCTTTTCGAATCGGAGCTCACCGGGGTAGGGGGAAGCTCGCCCCGTGGGTTCTCACATATTCGCCCCAGTCGAACTCGTTCACGACCTCGGCAGAGATTTGATGTTCAGGGAGCTTGGGAAAGTCGATGAAACGGAGGTATTCATAAGTGACCTCCGTCCCCATATCCTCGTCGACTTCTTCGTCGACCTCGCGGGCCAGCTCGCCAGCAAGGTCGCCAGGCCCAACCTCGGCGACCTCCTCCCGGGCCTCAATCTCAGCGGCCTCCTCTTCAACGGGGGTCAAGGCTCTTCCGTGAGCTCGCTCTGAGTAATCCCAGAGTTCACGGAGGGGCGATTCCTCACCGGAGCTAGTAGCTTGCTCGCTGGAGTCAGAGAGAACTGACCCCAAGAGCTCGCTACTGTCTGGGAAGGTTTCAGAGCTCGCCCCAGAGCTCGAAGAGAGGACCACATGTGCTACTCGGGGGTTTGGAAGGTCATCGGTCATTTGTCCTTTGCCCAGATCACGATGCGGGGGGGTACGGCTTGAAGAGTTCTTAGACATAATGTAGGCGTTCGGAAGCAAGGAACAAGGAAGAAGAGAAGGGAGAAATCCGAATTTCTACCTTGGGAGACGTTCGGAGACGCGTCTGAAGCAGAAGGGTGATCGCCATAAATGTGCTCTGAGAGGTGAGAAAGCAAAAGTGAGGAAATTCCTCATTTCCGCCTATTTATAGACGCTGGGCGCGAGCTCGAAATTCCCGAAAGATCAGGGATCTTTTTGCAAAGAATTTGAAAAGTTATTATTATGGGCGCGGGAAACGATACTGAGGGAGACGCGTGCGGCGTCTCGAATTCCGCCCACGGGAGAACTCGCCCGAGAGTCATATGCCAGCTCGCCCACACATGCCATGAGCCATGAGGAAGGCGAGCTGGGGGGTAATTGTTGATGGGCGAATCAGGAGGTCGCCTCTGCCATGCTGGAGGTAAATCAGAGAATCAGGAGGTCGCCTCTGCCATGCTGGAGCTCGCCCAGGGCTCGCCCATACCCTCGTGAAGGTCTCGCCAGGGTTCATCATCGCACAACACTCGTAGGCCACGCAAGGCGTTAGGGCTCGCCCGACCTACCGAAGCTCGCCTGTGAGCTCGCCCATGAGGTCACCTGTTAGTCAATAGGACCCCGATGGCACGCTATTTTTCCCTCCGTCCGGTTTATCCACAAGGGTGGTTTACGGCGAGGTTTTTAATGAGGCCCATCTAGTCTAAGGCATAGTAGTAGGACGAGGCATGATAGGGGGAAGCAGTGTGAGAGATCAAGACGAGGGTAAGGAACCCTCTTCAACACCGGAAGCCACACAGGCTCATAAGGTGTCGTCTCACACTCACACGCCTATAAATAAGACCTCTCTTGTACTATTCGGGGAATTCTCACATTTCACACAATTAATACAATCCCTACTGCAATATTTCTCTCTCTAAACTCTCTTCTCTCACCCCCTAAGAACATTAATTCAAAGATTATTGTTTGATAGGATTGATATGTTGTAAAGCCACATAAACAAACATCGATTAGTAAATTCTATCAACATCCTGGTCTGAGTTGGTCTTCTGTCCTGAGTTGGTCTTCGAAGGTATATAGGAATGAGATGTATTTATAGGTTTTTTTTAGTAATGAGCAGTGAATTGTGCAATGTCATTGAGAGGGTAGTATATAGGAAGATTAATACTTCACATTGCAATTTTAAATTCATGCATATTATAAGATAATTAGTTATATTAATAGAATTAAATTTTCATTTAATAAATATCATTCATTTTGTGTGAGACCGTCTTATGTTATGATACTTGCACTTATTAATAAAAAGTTATCATTTTTAAAAAGTGATGATATTTTTGTTTAAAGTGACTATCACTTTTTATTAGAACTTTATCATTTTTATTAAAATTTTATCACTTTTTAAAATAATAAAATTTTAATAATAATTGACAAGTCTCATGTAGAGCTGATAATTTCGGCTCGACCTACCCGATATTTGGGCTGGGCTCAAATTATAATGGCCCAAAAAATTCGGGACATTTTGGACCAATGGGCCACGGGTCAACCCATTTTTATTAGAACTTTATCATTTTTATTAAAATTTTATCACTTTTTAAAAATGATAAATTTTTACTAATAAGTGACAAGTCTCATGTAGAGCTGATAATTTCGGCCCGACCTACCCGATATTTGAGCTGGACTCAAATTATAATTGCCCAAAAAAATTGGGCCATTTTGGTCCAGTGGGCCACAGGCCGACCCATTTGGACCAATATAGATTAATTTATTAATTTAAAAAAAAAAACTATGTTCTTGAATAGTTTAGGGAATTAAAACTATGTTTTTTTTTTCGTTGGACAATGAAGCTATGAATTATTTTTATTATGTTAGAACTCTACGTATTTGAGATTATCATTTTAATTTTTGTTCGAACTTGTGGTTTTAATTTTGTTTTATATTTGTGTTGTTACTTGAGAATTGTGAAAGTATATGAGTTATGCATGCATGTAGTGTTTGTACTTTGTGACATATATTTTTTAAATTATTATTTTAAAAAATAAATATGGATCGAGCTGACCCATTAGTCTGTGGAGTAAATTGGGTTGGACTGAGCTCAATTTGTATAGGTTCGATTGAAAAACGGTCCGACCCAACCTAGCTCGTGAATATGATTTGACTCGGTGGGCCAAGTCGGTTCCTTTGCCAGCTCTACTTTAATGTTATGAGACAGTTTCATATAAATGTGTGTATGTATGTGTGTGATCCAACAGTCCCCCTCTACATAGGACCCTCCTGTACAGGAGAGGATCCAGATCCCTCCAAACATTACAAAATTGCACATCATGTTATTATTTTTACCCACACAAAGAATATCTACCATATAAATGACTTTTACATCTTTCAACAGAAGTTAAAAAAAAAAAAAATTAGTGCCATAGTACCATTTTACTTTGATCAAATTTCAAAATGTGACATTGCATTGATTTTGCAAAAATAATGGCGATAATTTATGCCCTCACGCAGGATCGAACTACGGACCTTCAGTTTACAAGACTGACGCTCTACCACTGAGCTATAAGGGCTAATTTATCAGCGTCTTATAATATACTCTATACAAAGGATGTAATCAATTTGAACCAGGGTGTATAAAACCAAACAATGACCAAAATCGATGGAGAATTTGAGTAGAGAGATGGCGGCGACAGCTCGATCGGAGATGGAGAAGATGGGAATCGAGCAGCTGAAGGCGGTGAAAGAGCAGGCCGATCTCGAAGTTAATCTTTTCCAAGACAGTCTCAGTAACATCCGCTCCGCCAATGTCCGCCTTGAGAACGCCGCCGCCGCCCTCCACGACCTCTCCCTCCGCCCCCAGGGTTTGCAACTCACCCCTCTTTGTGTATTTTCTTATTCAATTTTCGTTGATGGTCCCTCTCTATTTTGCGTTGTGATTTTTTGTCAGGAAAGCAAATGCTGGTGCCCTTAACGGCGTCGCTTTACGTGCCTGGGAAGCTGGATGACGCGGAGAAGGTCTTGGTAGATGTCGGCACTGGTTATTTCATTGAGGTTAGCATAATTATTAATTAATGTTATATAATATGAATTATGCATCGTTTTTGTGTAATTTCTGATCTTGATCTATCTTTTTACTTTGAAGAAATATTTGCACGTTGATTAAGAGTGCTTCAAAAGTTTATTAGCCATATCTTTGTCATAGTTAAATCCATACACTGTTATTCTAACTTACTATGTGTAAAGGGGGCATTTGTTTTTGAGTCCACTTTTGTTTAAGGTTACTGAAAGCACAAACTTTTTAAGACCTTTTGCTTTCAACTTTGGGGTGTTGGACTTCTTCGGCTCCTTTTGCTGAGGATTACACAATCCTTTCCCTTGGCCAATTAGTCTTATGTGTGAGAAGTGATATGTCAGCTATAAAAGATGATGGATATAAATTTCTTCATGGACCTAGCAATAAGGGAGCAACATTGGCCTTTTCATTGTAGATAAATGGTAATAGAACATTCCTAGTGAAGTCAGAGAGAGATTAACTTTTTTGGAAATAGAATTGTCTCTTGATCTCGATACTTTTTTTTTTACCCGATTTAACCTTTTCCATGTGAGTATTATTATAACTGGTGATCTAGCCTCAATTTATCTTAGTAGGAAGAGAACTCATAACAGAGTAATGGTTATTGGAAGCATGATGTTTTACTTCTCCAGTATTCGTAATTTGATTAGCTACCATTTAATGATGTAATGATAACTCAAGTATATTAGTGTTAAACTCGAATTTAATGCTCTTGTTAGTATATATATTTTCTCTAGTCTTGGGTGAAAGGCATGAGGCATGGATCATATACTTTCCGGGTTCCGAAGTTCATTATTAAAGGGTGATGTCGTGAAGTGTTTTTGTTTTAATTAGTCTTATTCTATGAAGTAGAAGAAAGGTTTAGCCTGAATCTAAATTCATAAATGCATATTATATTAAGTTATCAATCTAAGTTTGTTATGCAAAATAATACAGACAATTAATCAAAATCATGAATGACGTAAAGAAGGATAATTGTTACAGAAAAACAACAAAAAATTGAAATTATTGTTGTTTCCTGAAGTAAATAAAACCCCAACAACTCTAGGCTAGAGTTACCATATATAATATACTAGAATGTTAATAAGTTACTCAAGAATGATATCCTTCTACAATCAATAAAAGATTGAGATCAGTCAGAGGAGGGAGGGAGTATTATTACTTTAAACAATTACTTATCACAAATAGGTATACAAGCCTTTCAAATAGTTCCAAAAGAAAGTCAATGGTTAATTCAAAAAAAAAAAAAAAAAGGAAAAAGAAAGACCATGTATGCATTATAAAGTTCAAACTTGGTGGACAAAACGTGCAGGCTCCTAAGACATGGTGATCTAATATCCTGCAGAGATAAGCTTAGACTCCCAAAGATTGTTCATCCAGAATGTGTGGACATGAATCCCTCTGGAAATTTGCTTGATCGTGACGATGCTCTTTCAATGTGCTCTACCTCAGGCACAGCCTAGTTGCACCAAAACAAACAATGCTCATAACACATCTCATTTCATTAATTAAAGAATAAGTTCTGCATACATATTTAGCCACAAGAGGTCTATCTCTACCTTGTCCCCCCCTCCTCTCTGTCTCTCACTCACACTCACACTCACACTCACACTCACACTCACACTCACACTCACACTCACACTCACACTCACACTCACACTCACACACCCACTTTTCCCCTTCAACATCTTATTAAGCTATAACAAGTAATAAATGAGGACTTATTTCTACATTCTAAAACTTTCATTAGTGGATTCATGTACATTGATTTTCAATGTGAGAAATATGTTTCAGTCAAAAGTTGAGATGTTAAGTTATTTTGAATATTTACGCCAATTGTTAGGAAATGTAGCTCAAGTGATATATCTTTTTGTTTTTCAATCTCTTAGTTATGACATACTGTTTTAATGCCAAATGCTTTCAAAACAGTGTAAATGATTATTATGGCAAGGAGATTGACAAGTTGGAGTAATACTTTTTATTTGGTTTCAGTTCTTTTATACCTGCTACATCGTAGACCTGTTTTGGTATCGTCTTCTAGTTATCCTCAGTTGTGATCAGTTTTCCTTGATGGTCTGATTTTGCATATTTCTCTAAATAAAGCACATATAATTATTTGAGTGGTTGGTTTAATGGTTTCACCTATCTTTTATTATTCTTTAATTGATCTTAAGTCCAAATTATTATCTAAAATCTAAGCAGAAAACGATGGTTGAAGGAAAGGATTACTGTGAGCGTAAAATTGCTTTGCTCAAGTCAAACTACGACCAACTTCTTGAGGTATGTTTCAATGACATCTCACAAATTTTCACACACTAATTGATGAAATCATGGAAAAAGTTCATTTGTAAATTACCTCTTCTACTTTGATATTATACTACCCCTGGCCTTGGAATTGAGAAATTGAAGGAAAATAGCTTGTGCTTTGTATAAATCTTATTATAAACAGACATCTCACCTATAGTTATATTCTTAACTTGGGACCTATAGATAAGTGTTAGTTAATAACTGGTTTTGTATATTTAAACCAACTAGTTTTGCGATTTTATACTTGGAAACCTAATAAAAGATATACTTGGGCACAATATATCAGAAGCCTAACCAATTTACCCTATAAAATGAAATTTTTATCACTGTTGCTTATTATGACTTAGATATATCAACAAATAAGGATGCTGACATGCTATTTTGGACAATATGTGGGCTTGTGTTTATGGTCTACCCTCAAATCTGTCTCTGATCATAATAGTTATCATAAAATGCAGGTGGCTACAAAGAAGAAAAGTATAGCAGATGAAGCTGGGGCAGTTTTACAAGCAAAATTGAAGCTTTTGGCTCCCTCGCAATAGTTGTTTCTTTTAGTGTGGTACTTGTGGTGTTTGAATGTGCTCATCTTCAAATAGACAAGGACAATATAGGGTTTAAATAGTGTTTTTTTGAAACCATTGTCTTAGTATTCTTTACGACGGGTGGGTATGCATTTGAATTTACTTCAGGGGAAGAGGAAGAGGTGTAGAGTCGGGGGGCTCTTTGGAGTGTTCTTTGATCCATTGCAAGTGCCGAATAGCTTTGCTTTTCTGAGAAGGTAGAGTGTGATTGTCTGATGTGATTAATGAGTTCCATTGCATCATTTGATATGTACCGATGGATGACTGTGTCGTATAACGTATTACTTGTTCAAAGTTGGCCTACCATTTTTGCACGGAGTTGCTTTCTGCCAAAAGATTTTTTTATTGTTTTTGTAAATTAAGCTCTTTGCATTATTAAATTTATATATTATTTAAATTTATTTAATTGTTAACATTGATTTAAAATAAAATAAGTTTTGTCGATAAATAAATTCAAGTTCCGTGATAATCATTTTATAACAAACCTTATTTAATGAAAATGTGTAATTGTAACAAATCATATTCAATTTATGTAATAAAAAATATGTAATTAAATTTGTTGATGAATAATCAAATTTGTAAGTTGTAACTGGTATTATTAAACTTGTTTAGGCTAGAAAGACGCATGGAATCAGTAATATATTCGAGAGGAAGTGTAGGGTAATTCACAGATGAATTTATTTGAATTGTATAAATTGTTTTATTAAAATGTATAAATTATTTTTACTGAAAAAAATATTAATTTTGGAGAGTATACTTTATTTTCATAAAGAATATGAGTTAAAAAATGCAAAAGATTATTTCACTAAAAGATAGTATAATTTGTTCTACAAAAAAGTACTGCAGCTCAATTTTTCAATATACACAGTACACACTCCTTCTGTCCACTAAATTATTTCTCACTTTTCAACTCACATTCACAAATAAAAATTTGGATCATACAATACCTCCATTTTTTCTTTATTTTATCTATAATTTCAATATAATACTAATTTTCATTAAATCCCGTATCAATTTACAAATGGGAAAAAGATCGGTGGACCTGACTACTTTATATCCATAAGTTCAAACTCAACTCTAAAAAATAAATAAGAGAAGGAGCCAACTTCAAACACTCTATAGTTATGCTTTATCGATTCAATTACATCGCCAAGAAAATGTAGTACAACAATATTTGAAAAAAAAAAAATGTCATCTCATTTTCTCGCGATTTCTATCCCACACGTACTCATCATCCGAACTGCAAAATACAGTACACTGTAGTGCACCTTAGAAAAGCTTTACATGCAAAAATATTCATGTGATAGCTCATGAGAAATTTGCCACATTGTTGTTAACCTGAATCAAAACTAAAATCAACGAGAAAAGCCCATCTTAAAAGCAGATCAAGCTTCACTTGGAATAGCATTCAAGAAATGATAGACCTCGTCCTCATCAATAACTCCCACATCTGTCGAACAAACTGAACAACAGACACGTTTAAACGTCTCAGCAGGTATAGGATCTGCGTCAGTCTTGGAACCTCTTTTGTTTCGTTTCCGTTTACTTCCTGGTTGCGACACTTCCTCTTTTATCCTACAGTTGACAACAAAAATTGCTCGGTACTGGGTAACGTACTTTTCATGCCTGCAATTTAACAACTTCCAAAGTTACTATCAAGACTCCAATTCTTAATGTAGCCATTCGGAACACAAATAGTGACTTCTATACTCAATGAAGATCGGACAACTCTAGTATTGCATCTAAAATTTTGTTACTTACAATGTTGCTGAAATTTCTGATAGGGTGACTTACCTATCATTTTTTTTTTTTTTTTGTACACAAAGAAAGACCTGTTTTTTTCTACTGGTTACTCTACTAGTTATTGATATATCATCAGTTCAAAGAATAAAGGGAAGTAAAATAAACATTGTACATTGATGCAACAAACTAAATGCTTGGTTTAGTGCAGGCTTAATTTTAAAAGAACTCTGCTAGATGTGCTCTCCAGGTGTGCGCCATCATTGGACAGTTATTTGAGGGCTCTTGATAGGAGAGGGTGTCTCAGCAGAGCAAGTGTCCAAAGTATGCCGAAAGACACACACACACACATCACTCTTTATCATCCAATCAGTCGATCCCAGGAATCTTACTTTTACCATTGGTAATAATACTGCAATAAAAAGACCAAGTCTAAAAGCAGATTTATTAGAAGAAAGACCTAGCTCTAACGTAAAATAGGCTACTGGAGTAAATATCGGTAATCCCTATCCACACTCTCACAGTGGATTCAACAGCATGACACTCTTCTTGTAGCAAAAATTTTCAGTTAAAAGGTCTGTGATTAGTCCAAGGCAGAACGGGCAAGTGACAAAAGCTGCTAAGAAGTGGAGGATTGCATTTTAGTAGAATGATGATACCTAGGTGTGATGGTCAAAATCAGCCAACTGAGCCGTATCCTACATTCTCTTATGGGTGGGTAACTTTTTGTGATCAACGTGAAGTTTTCGTGGAGATGAATTTGCAGTAAATATCTAACTGCAATGAAAATTTGCTTCTAGGAAGAAGCGAATCTAGACTCGGAGATCAACATAACAAGTTGATCTGGAAAAATAAAACGAAATTAGCAAAAGGATTCCTAATCAGAGAAGCCATTTTGAAAAAGGGGCAGAGAGTTTTGGATGAGTTCAACTACTACTTAAAAATTTGCTTTAGCCTATCCCACATTGAATCAAAAACACATTTTGTGCACGAAAGCAATTTCATAGCACAAAGCCCCATCTGATCACAAAATTGCAGGGGCAGACGATCTTTCTCAATGGCTCATGAAAAAAGCCTCCTCAAAACAATGGTCACAAGAGTTGTTATCCTAGTTGCTAGACTAAAACCCAGCGAGCTTTTCCAGAGAAAAGCTTCAGGTAAACATTTCGAACTCCTAATGTTCCACTCAAGCTTGACACACTTCCTATTCTTGAACAATTTCTAGTTGTGAAGAAAGGCCCAAACAGCAGTAGCCAGTTTGCATCACTAAGATTGGGATTGCCTACTATTTTTATGCTATATTCTACATTTGCAAAATCTTGGGCAATGAAAAAAGAATAATAGCTAATTTATGCTACAATCATCTTGTTCACCAAACATACATCCAAATCACACTAAAATTAGAGAAAGAATCCAAGGAACATCGTCCAATATAATAATAGTGCATACATTTACACACATTCGGGAATACCTACCTCTGGCAATCCAAACAAAGGGTAGTAAAGCAGGCAGGGCAGCTGAGCACAGCATCGGAAATAAGACCTCGTCTTTGCTTTTGAGCCCATAACTCATCCTTTTCATCGCGTTTTGGATCATAAAAATCTGGTTTTGAGGAGTAGTCTATCTCATCATCATCCGAAACTGAAATACAAATCAAATTAGTTTATAATTGCAAAATTGACCAAATAAAATTGCCGGAGAAACAGAAATGAAAATCCCAGAGAGGATTCAAGTTTCACCAGTTTGCTGAGAATTGTGAGTTGGGGAATCTTCTTCTACCCCATGCTTTTCGTCCATTTTTTCTGCTTTGTATTTTTCAGTTTGGTTGCACTGGAATATGGCCCTGCTTTCGACCATTAGAAAAAGTGTAAAAAGTACTTTTTTTTTTTTTTTTTTTTAAGTTGATAAGAGAGATTTTTTTTGAGGATTAGGCTGTATGCACCAGTTACACGGTGCAATTCAAGTTTATTTTTAAAAATTAAATAAAATATTACTGAAAAGTTACACATGTTATTACTGAAAAGTGTATTTTTTACAGTTTAACTTTTCAATAATAACATGTTTAACTTTTCAATAGTATTTTGTTTAACTTTTAAAATATGAACTTGAATTACACCGTGTAACTGGTGCACAAGAGACTTACTTTTTTTTTTTTAAATACTTCTCATTATATAAAATTATAATTAAAAATACGCAAAAACTCTCGTGCATCCAAGTGCGCACTTGAATTTTACTTCAATTTTAAATTTAATTTACTTTTTTCAGAAGCACACACTACACACCACACTGTGTATTTTTTGGTATACCAAGTTGTACTTGGGGTATTGCAAACATTTGTTTTTTTTGGTATTAAGGAGTTGTTCTTGGGGTATAATTAAATTGTTCTTAGGGTATTAATAATTGTTCATGGGGTATTGATACCTTATGAACATATTTTTAAAGTATAAATATCAATGTTTTATCAGGTTATTTTGTTATTATGCAGATAAACCTCTAGGAGAATGACTGAATATGAATAAATGAAAATGTCTCTCGATAATATTTTGTAATTATAACTTATTTTTTCAATTTATTCTTTGAAAATGTGATACACACATAGCTCCTCGTCGCACCGTTTACGTTGATCAGTTTCATATAGTCCAATATAACATATAAGTGGTTGTCTGATCGTCAAAAAAACAAAATTTTCAGACAAAATAAAACTTCACAAGATGTTGGGTTGTGCATCATCCTCTTGGCCTATAAAATGCACACATCTTTAGTTAAGCACAAAACAAGTAATTGATAATAGCCTTATAGAGTAAACATTTCAATCAAAAATTCATAATCCAATTGATGGATTTTAGGAAATGGAACTCACTAGTGATATCCAAAAAATAAATTATGATACCCCAAGAACAAATTCATGATACACCAAGAACAACTCTATACAAAAATACCTCAATAACAACATACAATACCTCAAAAACAATTTACAATACTCCAAGAACAAGTCATAATACCCAAGAATAAGTGTAAGTAAATACACCAAGAACAAGTTTAAGTAAATATCTGAAAAACAAATTCTCAATACCCGAAGAACAAATCACAATACCCAAAGAACAAATAGAAGTAAATACCCCAAGAACAAGTCACAATACCCCAAGAATAATTTATAATACTCCAAGACCAACTCACAATACCCCAAGAACAATTCTCAGTACTCGGAAAACAAATAATAATATCCGAAAAACAAATTACAATACCCAAAAAATAAATATAAATAAATACCCCAAGAACAAGTCACGATACCCCAAGAATAATTTATAATACCCCAAGACGTATCATGATAAGCTTATCATGAACCATTTGCATAGGGCTTATAGGTATAGTCGTGCAACACCAACATAATCTTTCTAAACTTTTATTACTTTGAATTTTGGATTTTTAAACATTAAAATATTATTGTTGAAAAGAAAAGGAAATTGTAAACCGAATTCACACAATTTTTATTACACAAATTTTTCCTATAATTCTTTTTTACATTGTTGTAAATCAAGAAATAAAAAAGAAGAAGAATTCAAATTTTGTTATTCAATTCGTCATGAGTGACTACGTTTTTTGAACGTACCAAATCAGAAGAGATTTCACTAATATGATTGCTTCTCATAATACAAAGAACAATAGAATATATATAATACAACAATATATCTAACTCTAAGTGGATGTTCTCTTTGAGTTTTAAGTGACTTTAAAAAACCGAATTTTGAAAATTAGTGGTTTTTAAAATTTGTGTTCTTTTTGGAATTTTTAGTAGGGTAGATATAACTTCATGATGTAAGAGAAAAAAAATAAAAAAGTTATTGAATGAAGTAAAAATATAATAATAGTTAACTGATATGTTTATGTATTATAAGAGGTTAGGGTTAAGAATTTTAAAAATCTATTTTCAAAACCCAAATTAAAATGAATTTTAAATTTTAAAATTCAAATTTAAATTTTTAAATCCCAAAAAGAACATCCCCTTAAAAGCCTATCAGACCCTTGTACAATAAGTTACTTAATCCCAAAAGGAACATCTCCTAAAATTGGAAAAAGGTAAACCACGTTTTCATTCTTGCACAACCCGTATTGCACTATTGAAGAGTATATGTGTAATTCGCCCGGTCAGACCAACAATTCACACGGTCGTGTCCTTTTTGTGAAAGAGGTTGTACCAATTAAAAAATCTGAAAATTGTTTGGGCTTCCAATTAAATTAGCCCAATCGCTTGATTATGTCTCACAACCCATTGAAGGAATTAAAAAGGATTTCAGCGTGAGAAAATTAGGCAGATACGGATTACACACAGATGGGCCCAAGAAACTTTTTCTTCAATTTTGTGGGGAGCTCCTCTCCCACACACACATTTACACACAATAGTTTAGAATTTTATTTTTCTGCAAATCTTAGATATATTTTATTGAGCCCTTTTAATTTCTTGCAAGATTTTGAGGTGTTGAGCTCAAAAGGTGATATTATTATTTGTTGAGTCAACAATGATTGTTTGAAATCAATTGAAATAAAGAAATTGAAGAACACCAAGATTTATGTGGTTCGATCAGAAATGATCTACGTCCACGGATGATGGCACCTCTCTCACTAATCAATGAAGAAGATAATACAGATTACAAGTGTTTCTTGTAGGTTGTGATGATTCTCTAAGTATATGATCGTTCTATTCTTCTATACATATGTGCGTGTATATATAGGAGAATGAAATCCCTAATTAATGCTAGTGATCGTAACCGCCTAACAAGAAAACTGCTACAGTTGCAACCGAAAATGAGTAACTGTCAGAGCCCAACGATCTTCAGTTTTGATTCTGTTAAACTGATCGCCCGTTGTCCAATTTGGAAGTTTAAACCGCTTCGTAACTGATCCTGAGTTAATTCCTGACTTTGGAGTCAGTATGCTCCTTTCTTGTCTTGTCTTGTCTTCTGATGTGATAAGCCCTCAGCTGTGTCTGAGTACTCAGCTGATATCATCAGTAGACCTTTATCCTGATATCATCAGTAGACCTTTTGTCCTGATCTGACCAGCTGACCTGACCATACCATCCTGACTGTAATCCTGATAGCTCATCCTGACTGACCATCATCAGCTGACCACCATCAGCTGACCTCCTCAGCTGACTCCGCTGATATCCCGGATGACTTTAAGTAGACTTCTCAAACGATCTCAGCTGACCTTATCAGATGACTAACCATCAGCAGACCTATCAGCTGACTTCCTCAGATGATAGTATAATGTTCAGTTAATCAGCAGTACTTGCTCATCTGAGTTTATTTCACTTTCTTTGCACCCATAACATTATGTTATGGGTAAGTTACAAATAGGGTCTTTTATAAGAGTGTTTTTCCCTAAAGGAACACCAAAAACCCCATGTTACCAGGAGGGTCATAAATGGACCCCACCCAAACAAAAATCTGACAAACCCATCCTCAATCACTGACACATCTCTCTCTCTCTCTCTCTCTCTCTGAGTAAAACGTCAATTAAAATCCCCCACTCCCACCCCATTTTTTCAGAATTCAAAACAAAAATCACCCCATCCCACCCCACCCTCTCTTTCTCTCTCTCTCAAGAACCGACGACACCCCCCACCAACCTCTGTCGCCGGCGCTGCCCCCACTCACCTCCACCGCCGGCGACACCACCAGATCAATCCCTTGCCGATCGGAGCATTGTATTGAAGTTAGATTTTGCCGCCGTCCGTCCGATTCAGCCGTCAGTCCATCCGTTCCAGCCGTCATTCTGACCGTTCCAACCAATTTTTCCCAAGGTTTATGCATATTAAGGTTTGTTTTCAGATTATGGTTTTGATTGGAAGATAATTTATGCATATTAGGGTTCGAATTTTTTTTTCTGGATTTTTTTGGGTTTCATACATTTTTTTGGAAGTTGATCGACGAACACATCATCGCAACCCTTGTGTTCGTCGTCCCTCGTTCTTCTCCCTAGTCCTCCGATGTCGCATCCGCCTGAAGATTATTTAATTTTTTTTTTTGCAGATTTATTTCAAGGCGATAATTATTTAAATTGTTGTTTTGTTTGTTTTTTTTTTTTTTGCAGATTTATTTGGATCTAGGCGATAATTATTTCAAGTTTTTTTTTTTTTGTAATTACTGAATTTTATTTAAATTGTTGTTGCTATTCTTGAGATGCACGAAATGAGGATGGTTTTGTTGCTATTCATTCATAGTACTCAGAATGGAGGAAGATGTCAAACCATCAAACTTTTTAATTTTGTGAACATGGAGTTGCTTTTATTTATTTTGTATTTATTTTTTGTGAATAAACCATGTAGTTGGAAACCCATAGTAGGAGATTTGTGACTTTTTGTTTCTAGATTTTTGTTAATTAGTTTCGTGTAGAATATTGTTTATGATTACTGCAATTGAGACAATTTGTAGATAAATTTTGATTTGGATTTGTATTGTAGAATTACAATATTGATATTCATAATTTAAATATGCAGAACTACAATATTAGTACGTAGATTTACAATATTCAAAATTTAAATTTTGAATATATATAGAAAAAAATATTTATATGCAGAAACAAAAAATGAAAAAACTGAATATATATATAAATACTGAAAAAATAGAAAAATAAAAATCTGCAAAAATTGAAATTTGCATACATGCATATTAATAGTGAATAGAAATTAACAAAATTAAATATTAAAATAGAAAATAATAAAATTTGTGAATTTGTAATAAAATAATAAAAAGAGATAAGTTTGAATTCTATAAAAAAAAAGAGAAATTGTAAAATAAATAAGAATAAATTAAATAAAAAATAGAAAAAAAAATGAAAAAGTAGGCTAATATGGGAATGGATGACATTTACAACAAAAAATGTGAATTAATTATTGAATTTGAATTTAAAATTTAAACTGAAAACAAAATTAAAAAACAATTGAAATGGTAATATTTTTTTGAAAGAGTAAACAAATAAAAGCTGAAAAACAGCCGAAAAAAAAAGTTTGTTGTTGACTTGATCCACAACAGCTGCTGTCACATTTTAAATTAAAAGAAATTAATTCAAAATAAAAAAAATCAAATTTAATCATAAATTAATTCAAATTTAAAAAAGAATAAATTTACTGAATGAGAAAACGTGAGAGAGTGTGAAAAGTGAGGTGAGAGAAAACAAATTGAAATGTAATCAACTGAAAAAATTAAATTTAATAAAATTTGAATTCAAATTTTAAAAAAAGAAATAACAATGGAAAATTTAAATTTAAAAAAAAAGGAAAGAAAAAGTCATGTTGTATTGATCGGGAGAAATAGACGCGAGGAAAGAGAGTGAGGAGAGAGTGAGGTGAGAGAAAAAATATGTGCATGTCATCACTCTTACACATGGGCCCCATAAAATAATTACAAAAGTGACTTTTTTTGAAATAAAATGACTTTCTTGGTAACATGAGATTTTTGGTATTCCTTCTTGTAAATAGAGTATTATGAGTGGTCTCATTTTGTAATTAACCCTTATTTTATTTAAGTTTCAATGATGATGTTCTTGATTTATTATTTTAGTATTGAAATGAGTTTGATGGTTATAGCTATGGGCCAATTTTCTTTTACTTTGAGCGTTGAATTTATGTATGAAATTGATGTGTTAATTAATTTGTAGCTTTCATTGTGATTGTCTCTTGATATGATTGTTTCTATTGATGGACTCAATTAATTAATTAATTATATTAGTCTCTATATTTAATTTTGTGTATTACAATGAGAGTTGGGTATGCATGATTGGTATTTAGGTGAACCATTTTTTTAATTAATTTGAGTTAAATAGTAATCAATTACACCTAGAGGGCGTTGGTTGCTAGATCCACCATTGGTAGACATTAGATGCCTTAGTTGTAAATTAGAGTATTTGATAAAAGGGGAATCTAGGGTCGGTATTTGTGTGAACCTCTCTAGTATTCACTATTTCAGGTGTCACTGGAAATTAATTAGGAGCTAGTTAATTCTATTCGATCACCTAGAGCTAGAGCTGTCAAATGGGCCGGACCGTCGTGTTTTTCGGGTAGGGCCGGGCCTCGCCCGGTTCTTTTCGAGCCTCATATTTTCAAATCCGTCCTGGCCCAAGGCGGGCTACCGAGCCAAACCGGCCCAATTTTATTTTTTTTTATAAATTTTAATATATCAACATTACATTTGATTTCTATATTTATGTTATTAATTGGTAACTTTGTATACAAATACTACTTAAATAGTAATAAAAAATTATTTAATTTGTTAAAAATAATTTAATAATTAAAATAAAACTCAAATTTCTATATAATATTTAAACAACTATAATTTAACAAACCTTAGTAGACTATAATACACAAAAATAAAATCAAACAACAATTTTCTAACAATCCTTTATAAGCACACATTCTTAAAAATAAAGGGAAAAGCTACAGGATACAATTTGTTGTAGTGTTTTACGTATAGCACGTTGACCAAATTTATATTTACTATGGGCTGAGAGGAATCTAACATACATTAGTGTAGCCAAGGGGTAATTTCTCAAAAATAAAAATTAAATAACTAATTCTACACCTCTCTAATAAATTTGAATTATAATTCATACCAACAAATATATGAACTTCTAATAAAATAAAGTTGCATTATCAAGATTCTAAATAATGTATTGTCAATATTATCTAATTAACATTTTAATAATACATATTAATTAATTGAGATAATAATTTTTGATTTAAAATATTTTTTGAGAAAGTTTCAATGAAAATGCACATATAAAATATTTAAAAGAATATAAAATAGAAAAAAATTCAAAATAAAAATAGTATAACTCATAAAAGTATAGTAAAATTTATAAGAAAAGTATTATATAAAAAAATAAATTAAAAAAAAACACCTACCGGGTCGGGCCGACCCATAAAAACCAGGTCAAACCCGGGCCGGGCCAAATAGGTCCGGTTCTTTTCGGGTCTGTAATTTTTAAGTCCGTCTTGTTCTTAAAATCGGGCTTTCCGGGTCGACCCGGTTTGACAGCTCTACCTAGAGCTGTCAAAATGGGTTGGGCCCGTTGGGCCAGCCCGCCCCGCAATAATAATAAGAGGGTTGGGCCAAGAATTTCTTAGCCCGGTTGGAAGCGGGCCTAGGCGGGCCGGCCCATTTGGGTGGCGGGTTGGCGGGGCGGGCTGCGGGTTGGGGCGGGCCAGCCCGCCAATATATATTTGTTATACTTATATATAATATATGTTATGTATATGTGTAATATATGATATTTTTTAATTATTTTTTAACTTTAAATTTTTTATATTAAATTGTCCTTCCACCCCAGGTTCTAAAAGAACCAAACACGCCCCTGACTCAAAATTCTTATATTAAACTTTAAGTTTTTTATATTAAATTTTTTAACTTTAGATTTTTTATATTATGTTTGATGAACTTTACTTTATGTGAATTGTGGCTCTCGTTGTGACATTTATATTATAAATTATTTATGTGATTTTATATGATGATTTTAGTTGAAATTATAGTAAAATTAAAAAAAAA
>JAPKLY010000104.1:160461-204965 GCA_026898435.1 Prunella vulgaris
ACAAACAGGAAGACGAATCCGGTCATCACAACCACCCATCCCGCGAAGAAGAAGAAGAGCCCGAATTTCATAGAGCAGAGCATCATTAAGAAGAGTTGTCCGATGACGAATGTGCAGAACATGTTCACCGAAACATTGATTGATTGGCCCGCCGATCTCGTCTCCAGGGGATGGATCTCGCTCGGCACCAGCCAACCCAACGGCCCCCACGACCACGCGAACGCCGCCACGTACACGCAGATCAGCCCCAAGGCTAGGTTCCCGAAACCCTTGCTGAAAGCGCCTTCTCCTTCGACGCCGAAGACCTTGTATATTAGAACTCCGACGCCGATCTGGCTGAGGATCATCTGTATTCCTCCCTCCAGGAACAGGGCGCGTCTTCCGAATCTGTCGACGGTGAACACAGACACTAGGGTTGCGAAGACGTTGACTAGGCCGGTGACCACGGCGGACATGAGCGCCGCGTCGTCCCCAAATCCTAGGGTTTTGAAAAGCACTGGCGCGTAGAACATTATGACGTTGATTCCCGTGAGTTGCTGGAACATTGGGATTAAGGTGGTGATTACGAGCTGTGGCCGGTGCTTCGGCTCCAGAATTGATTTCCAGGGATCGCGGACCTTTTCCGATGCTTCGCTGGCTTCAATCAGATCGTTCAATTCATCGTGGACGTTTTCTGTGCCGCGGATTTTCTGCAACATTGCTTTAGCCTCTTCCTTCTTCCCTCTCTGAATCATCGAATTAGGGGTATCCGGCAGGAATATTGCTCCGACCGTCATTATTATCGCCGGAACAGCGGCTAAAGCCAGAGAAACTCTCCACCCGTTCTCCTTCATCTGCGCCGTGGCGTAGTTCACCAGATTGGCGGCGAAAATGCCGATTGTGGTAGCCATCTGAAAGCCGATGTTGAGCGCTCCTCTCAGCTTCGCCGGCGCCATTTCGGAGAGGTAAACAGGGACAGATTGGTTAGCGAATCCGATGCCGACGCCGAGGAGTAAACGGCCGACGATGAGCATCGTTACATTCATAGCGGCGCCACTGAAAACAGAGCCGATTAGGAAGACGAGGCCCCCGACGGTCATGGAGACCTTCCGGCCGAACTTCTGGGTGGTGGCCGAGGCGAAGAAAGAGGCAATTAGCGCCGCCAAGTAGAGAGAGGATGTGAAGAGCGTGAGCAAGTGATTCTCAAATTTGCAGTATTGATTCTCCTTTCCCGAAGAATCCTTCTGCTTAGCATACACAGATGGGAAGAACTTCTCCAAGAATTCATCCATGGATGTCACTCCTCCTGAGATACCGATGTCGTAGCCAAAAATGAGGCCCCCGGTGGCGGCAACGAGACAGGTGGCGATGACGAAGGGCGTAACACGGCCTTCATAGTTTGCATTTCCGGCAACAATACCTCCACCAATAGCCATAGTGAATTAATTTACAAGAGATGCAGAGAAGATGTGCAGAATCAGAGGCAGGCAGCTCAACACAAATGTATGTATGTACACAGCTCTACTTTGTTTGAGGCCTCTTGATCCTTTTCTCTTCCCAGCTTTCTTGTAATGTATACACAACGCAGGCAGGCAGGCTGGCTATATAACCTGCACAAACTAAGTAATTACAAATATCTTCATTACTTTTGTTTCTCAACAATACTTATAATCGCCAGCGCCAGCTTTGCTCAATGGATTGATCATCGGTTAAGCGTCCTTTTCTCTTTCGTATCCATTTCTAATGCTCTGCCTTTTATCCGATAACTAATAGCCATGCAAATCATTTTTTGCATGGATTACTTGGATAAATCCATTCATTGTTTACTTAAAAAAAAAAATTCTCTTGATTCGGATTTTGGATTAAAACCGTATTTTTCATCAAAATTAAATCCACATAAGCGGTTTAAATAAATCCATTCATCACTTTAAGTTATGTGTAATTCCAATAACAATCATGTTATGTCTTGCAAGATTCAGACTCTGTGTGGGTTAACTCAGGCATTACAAATATCTATCTCTTGCAATACTCAAATTCTGAATGGTATATTGATAGAGATTGACGTGTCTTCAGAAGTGCATCAATAATGTAGAATCGTCGAGGGAAGAAGAGGAATGTAATATTGGACAATTACTCAGATCCATAGGACATTTTGCTATGCTCAATCTCTTGGCAATGAAATGCTGAAGGACAATGGAGTTCACTTCAATGAGATCAATTCACATATGCTCGGTACTCCTGCCGTGGAATTTGATACAATTTTCTACTTAGCAATCATACGTGGGTTTGAATTTTCTACTTTTGAATAACAATATGCGTAATTTTTCAATATTATTTTGTGTAATCTTTTAAAAATGGAAAAATTACAAAATAGTTGACAAAATTAACACTATTTATAAATTGGTTCTATGCAGAAAAAATATATGTTTTTGTGCAGAAAAATTTATACTTCTGTGCAGAAATTGTGAATCAATTTGTAAATATAACTATTTTTTTGAACCAATATGTAAGTGACTCTTTAAAAATACACTTGAGTTGCACGGTATATTTGGTGCACAAAAAACTTACTCCTTAATTTAGTTTTGTTGTTAAATTAATACTATGATCATCCTTGGTTTCATGATTTAAAAAAATATTCCAAAAACTCCAACTTTAGAAGACAGAAAGTTTCGACAAGAACAATTTGATTATATATGTTGTATTCAACAAAAAACTTATATTAATTGTGGAAGGAAAATATATGTGTACATTTTAACATGAATTTTTTTTAAATAATTACCAATATTTTTAACAGAAAAAAGGGACAAAGACATACGAATCAAAAAAATTTTTTGGGAGTGATTCTTCAAGAATACATCTATTTATTTATATTTTATTATATATATAACACTTAAAAATTAATATAAAATTTTAAAGCTTGTAAATTAAATGTAGAAAAATTATATTTTTACAAATCAAAACAAGAATGTTGAAAAAATTTCAAAATAATCCCGTGCATTGCACGGGCAAAGAACTAGTATTTTCAAGAAAAAAGTCTCTTGTGCATCATGCGCACCGTGTAATTCAAGTGTATTTTTAAAAAATTACACTATTTATTACTGAAAATTTACACAAATTATTATTGAAAAGTTACACCATTAAAGATACATTTTTCAATAAAAACATGTGTGACTTTTCAATAGTATTTTGTGTAACTTTTTTAAAAATGAACTTGAGTTGCACGATGCACCTGTTGCATAAAAGACTAAAACTATTTTCGAAGGTTAAGTGTTATATGAAAATGGTTTGTAATAAATTTATCATTAAATTATTTTAAAATATCAAATATTTGGTCAAATGTAACAAATATTCATTAGCAGTATCAAAATTTAAGGTCAATACAATCTATAACAATTATATCATTAACTCAAAATTTTGATACTTCTAATGAAATTCTTTATACTCCTGATCAGATGTTTGATACTTTAAAAACTTATCATGAACTATTTTCATACAAAACTTTGTCATTTTTGAAAAATAATTAGTTTTAAAAGATACTATGTTCTAGTTTTATCATTATATTTCCTTTTTAATTTTGAGTGTGATTTTAATATTATACTAATTGATTTGTGTTAATTGATCATGAGAAAAAGTAGTACTACCTCAATCCCGTAGGAATTTGCATCCTACGGGAAGGCATATTTTTTTTAGAAAAATGTGTTTTATATAAAATAGTGACATATGGATAAATATATGTATAAATTTGTGAGTGTGCATGCAAATTAATGCTTCCTTTTTTAGTAGTGTGTAAATTTGTGTGGGACTTTCAAATAAGGAAAGTGTGCAAATTCCTATGGGACGGAGGGAGTACAATACATGTTTTAAAAATGGATATACCAAATGTAATTTTTTATTGGAAGTAGCACATAATTATCTACTTTAAGTGCGTGTGAGAGTGAGTCTCGAGTGCATTCACTCAATAGTTAAAATTGTTTACATTGAAAGATTTTGGCTGAATATATTGAAAAATTTATATTAAAAATTGATAATAGGATAAACTTTTCAGTATAATCAACCTACACCTTTCAGTGTAATCAATTTACATTTTTCAATATAAACAATCTTAACTATATATTGAGTGATTGCGCTGTGAATCAGTTGCATATGAGACTTTCACTGCGCATAATTATCGTACAATACATATAAGACAATTAAGTAATTTCCTTCTTGAATTGCATATAAAAGTGGCGTAAATGTCATTCTATTTTTTTTTCCTTCTTGAATATATAGTCACATTCAACAATTTTCTTCTTGGGGCAAAGAATCTTCTCTAAGCCCTCGTTTGAGAATGAGATCACACATCTTTTGAGAATGGTGGACTTTGAGTGTGCAACGAGGTAAACCTTGTTGACTGCTTATACCTCGGCATTTCTCTTCCGTTGGGAAGAGATGATTATTGGGGTGAGACCGCCCAAGGCTCCCCTATTGCAAAATGTTGACCTGTTCCTAAGGCTTCAGTAGGGGGACCTCTTCCAAAAGGTCATCATCATCTTCGTCGTCAAGCTAGGCGACGTTGGCCGCTTGCATTGCTGGGCCCAATTTTCTCTTTCTCGACTGTGCGGGGCTGGCTCCTCCTCTCGGTTCTCCCTTGGTATTAGCCTTTTCACATATTCATTGAGCTTTTCTTCCTCAAACAGCTTCCAGAGTTGTCTTAGGTGATCTCTGTAGCGGCTTGTATTATGTCCTGGACTATCTTGATAGGTGCAATACCTCTTATCACCATTATATTTGATTTCAGTATTTATCTTATTAATTGACAAGTTTGTATACAAATACTACTCAAATAGCCATAAAATTTTATTTAATTTGCCAAAAATAATTTAATAATTAAAATAAAACTCAAATTTCTATATAATATTTAAACAATAATAATTCAACAAATCTTAATACTCAAATTCCCAAAAATATATTCAAACAACTTCCTAATAATCCTTTATAAACTCAAATTTATTTAAAAAAAAAAAAATTCAACATTCCTCTAATAATTTGAATTATAATTCATACTAACAAATATATGAATTTCTAATAAAATAAAATATTATTATTCTTATCCAATTCATATTTTTAATAACACAAATTATTTAATTAATTAATCGAGATAATATTTTTTTGTTAAAAAATATCTTTTAAGAAAGTTCCAATGAAGATGCACATATTCCTTAATTATATTTACACAAGTACAATACTTATTGAAAGTATTTAAAAGAATATAAAATTGAAGAAAAAAATTCAAAATAAAAGTAGCGTAACTCATAAAAATATAGAAAAGATTCATAAGATAAGTATCATAGGAGAAATATTGAAAAAAACATATCGAACCGGGTCGACCCCTAAAAGTCGGGCCAAACCCGTGCCAAATAGGCCCGATTCTTTTCGGGCCTATAATTTTGAGGCTGTCCTGTCCTTAAAATCGGGCCTTTTCAGACCAGCCCAATGGGTCGGTCCCATTTTGACTGCTCTACTTCGTCCCTAGCCTACCGGGTCGAGGTCCATAGGCTTCATCTAATCCATTACTTCGGTCTCGCTTTTGTTGAGGTGGGAACCATAATCTTGTTGAACCATTTTAAGAAATGGGTTTGAGGTGGCATTAGTAACTTTGAATTATTCTGGTCAAAATAATTGGCCCCCTAGTTTATTTCTCTTGTAATCATAAGATATGGACTGGATATTATTTACTCAAGAAGGGTGCCAGAACGAGACAATAATTGATGCCAGAAACGCTCGGACTAATCAAATTTGGCCTTAGATGTAGTTGCTTGCATCCGGAACACAAAAAGACGTAACTTTTGGATTTGTTTTGGACTGAACCCTGAATTTGGCTTAGATTCCCCTAGAAATTACACTTCGATCCTCAACCTTTGAATCTATAAAAGAAGCTTCATGATTCATTTAGAACTTTTCACGTTGACGAGCAATCAAAATATTATTGGAAAGATCTCCTACGGTCATTTTACAAAAAATTTCTCGGCGATTCCTTCTAAGGTAATTCTAATCAATCTCTTATCTATTTTATTTCTTTACAACCATGATAGAATTATGAAGATGACTCTAATTGGGGAGATTTCCTGCCGCCAAACAGAAAATCATCCAATTAGGGTAGATACAAAACTGTCTGAAGTTGATGGACTTTTCGATCATTTTAGGGAGGAAACCCATCCAACTACAGAAGAGAGGGAGGGTGGTGGTAATGCGTCAGTGGATCTGCCTCAATTATTGCATGTTAAGGAAAAAATGGCTGGCAAGTTCTTGTAGGAACTTATGAGGAAATAGCCTAAGAGACTATATTTAAGGCTGCGGCAACAAAGACTGAGAAAAGACGGTTTGCCAACTTAGTGTTTGATGAAGCCATGGCTCGTACACCCTATGGAATACCTTCACAGATATGATTTTTGGGCCCACTCAGAATTTTGATTATAATGAGTATATGGCAAGGCCCCATACCAATTTGTAGCAGGATCTAAGGACCCTTTGAGCTCGAAGCATGTCCCGATTTTACTAGAATAGGGTCAAGAGTGAGCTTACTCAGGTCAAGATGGACTGTAAGCGGTGTAGGTTTAAGATCCCGTTTGGCGTTCACTTGTACACCCCTCACAATGAAGATATAGTCGATTTATCTTCTGATGGCTTTACATTAGTTATTTTGAGAATGCCAAAGGCAGGGTTATGATTCTCGCTTCACCATGCAGTGATGAAACTTCTCAATTACTGGAAGATTGCCCTGGTTCAGTTGCTCCCAAATTTCTAGACTCAGATTATTTGCTCGATGGTGTGCTTCAGACTTCACCGTCTCTATTGTATGCCCATTAGAGAAATCAAATGCCACTCTTGGCAATGCGTCCATCAAGGCCGATGAGTAGAAGAAATAGATGGAGAAGAAGGCTTCTGACATGGAAGCCAAAACCAAAGCAGCAATGAAGGACGAAAGGGCTGCAATCATAGTGCGGAGAAGGCAAGGGATGAGGCTGCTCGTCTTCACCAAGAATTGGCTGGACTTCGCGTCAAGTTAAGAAGGGGCGAGCATCTTAAGAAAAAGCTGCAAAGCTGGAAGAAGAACTCCAAGATACTTGCACACATCTCTCCCAACTAAAGGACGAGCATGTTGGCTGCTCCTCTGCTGCGACGGTTGTCGAGGTTTGCACCGAGTCTGCTGACTTTGGATTCATTTGCGCCTTTGTGGAGAACCTTTGTGTGTACCTCTATGCCGTTAATCACAACGAGGACACCTGAGAGACTTTAAAAAGAGAATTTGTCGAATTCATTGTCTCGAGGCCTCCTAAGGACGGCATAGTGGTGGACGTTGGGGACATGGCCGAGCTGGGAGTGGATCTCAGGATCTTTCCTTTCGGGGTGAAGATCATTGGGGGTTCTTATCTCCTAGTGGAGTTGGGCGAGCAAGAAGATGCAATGATAGAAGTTGAAGGTCTATCACCGATTGAAAATCTGCCTCGTCTCTTTCCTCCAGCGGGGAATCAAGTTGTTGCTCCTCCCACCAATGGCCAGCCAGGTGAGCAAGTTTAGGACGAGCAGCAAGGCGATCAACCATGACTTGGTCTTTTTTCACATTTTCCTTTATTTTTATTTTTGACTTGTTAGGCTCTTAAGCCTGTTCTCCCGCGAAGGCGCCCCGTATGTATATTTTTTTCCCTTTTTAATGAAGTATATTTTCCCTTTACTTATTAGCGCATCTTTGTTTTCTTGTTATTTTTTACTTAAGTTTAAACTGCTCGCTTTCATTGGGTATTTTATCGACTCGTCTTACTTTCCTTGTTTGGATTGCAAGTTCACACCTTAGATTTTATTTTATCTTTATGTTGTGTGCTTATTAACCGGTAGGAATATCCTTTTAATTATTGAAGGATTGATTTCTCTACCTTGCCTTATAATGGACCCTTGGTCTTGAGCTAATTGAAAACGATATGCTAACATTTCGAGCTTATAATCACTGGTCCCACAACTTATACTTATGAATATTTCAGTATTATCCGTACTTTAAAATTTGACAGAAGATCATCTTGAACTATTGATAACTTGTTCCTACTATACAAGACTTTTCCTTGTAAAGGACATATTGATTGTTTATACATAAGGTTGCTCGCCTTGTGTATACATGATGGGCGAGCATAAATGACTTGTGAAATTAAATAATCCTATTGAAAAAACTTCTTGAGATGAGGTATACTCCAAGTGTATGGTGACGGATTCTCCTGTAGGTTTTTTAGGTCGTATGTTCTGTTGGGCCAACTCTTCATTACTTTGAATAGTCCTTCCCAATTTGGTCTGAATACTCCGGGTGGGACCGCTAGTAATTTCCTCATAACCAGATCCCCGACCTTGAATTTTCTGTCTTTGACCTATGAGTTGTAATATTTTTCAGCATGTTGTTTATATGCGACATTTCTCGATTCTAAAGAAGTTCGTATTTCTTCAATCAGGTCTTTTTCAGCTGCAATTGCTTTGTTGTTTGTTTTTCGTTATAACTAATGACCCTCCAAGTTTGATTTTAAACCTCCACAGGAGTGACTGTTTCAAGCCCAAAGGTTAAGGTAAATGAGGTTTCTCCTGTACTGGTCCTGTGGGACGTTCTGTATGTCAATAAGACCTCATGTAGCTCTTCTGCCCAATTGCCCTTTTTGTCAATTAATCGGATCTTCAAAGTATGTTTCAAAATTTTGCTCACTACTTCTACCTGTCCATTTGACTGAGGGTGATATGGGGTAGAATAATGTTTCTTGATATTTCATGATGCGCAAAAATCCCTCGATTTTTTTTCATCAAACTGTTTCCATTATCCGTACCTATTGACTGTGGTAGGCCAAACCTACAAATCAGATTCTTCCATATAAAGCTTATCATTTTTTCTTGCATTGCCGTTACAAGTGCTTTGGCCTCAACACACTTAGTGTAGTAATCTACAACCACTAATGCAAATTTAACCCCACAATTTCCTGGTGGGAATGGGACGATCAAGTAGATACCCTATTTCACAAAAGGTCATAGGCTCTATACTGTTTTTAATTCCTGTGCTGGAGTGTGAATATTTGGAGCAAACTGTTGACATTTATAACACTTTTTAGCATACTTAATAGCATCATTTCATAGTGTTGGCCAATAGTATCATTGTCTGATGGTCTTGTAAGCTAAAGCTTGCGCCCCAGCGTGACTTTCACAGACTCCTTCATGAATTTCCTCAAGTACTGGGGAAAGATATTTAAGTAACGATAGAGAGATTCCTCTTTTATACTGTTGATAGAATTTACTAATCGTGTTTGTTATGTGGCTTGTTATAACGATTAATTCTACCAAACAATAATCCAAGAATTGTGTGTTCTTGGATAATATAGAGAGAGAGAGTAGAGAGTTTAGAGAGAGAAAATATATGTGTATTATGAGAACTTGTTGTGAATAGTACAAGAGAGACCTTATTTATAGGTGTGCAAGTGTGAGGTGACACCTTGTGAGCCTATATGGCTTCCTGTGTTGATGAAGGTTCGTAACCTTCGCCTCGGTCCCTCACAATGCTACCTTTACAATGCTTTGTCCTACTACACGTACATGTTCTATTTATACACCCTCTAATCGGGCTCTTAGGCTTGGCGAGCTCCATTGCCTTTGCATTATTTTTAGGAATGATGCAGTGTGGACTCAAGCTCGGTCTCCTTGGATGGGGGCGAGCTCCCTCCCGAGAGGGGTAGCTCGCCCGTAGTCTTCCCTTCTCTTGATGTCCCCGGCTGTCGACCTAGGCCTATCGGGAGCTCGGGCGAGGTTCTTACCTACCTCGACGAGCTCCCCTGTGTTGGCCTTGGTTCGAGCCAGTGACCTACCTCTTGTTCACCCCGACGACCTTCGTAGCCTTGGGCTAATCCCTTGATTATCTTCCGGTAGTTCGCCTTGTCAACATTTGCCCCCAGCTCGCGCACATCATGATTCGTTTAATGTGTGGGCGAGCTGATTTGTCTGAGGACGGAGGCTTGAGTGCCGACGAACTACGTCTGGGCAGATGTCGAGCTTGGGGGCGAGCTTGGTTTGCAGGTCGACATGGTGTGAGAATCCAAGCATTGTGCATGACTTTTTAGGCCATGATTCCTGCGCCCCATCATGGTAACTTTCAATTTTTTTGCAAATAGGTCCCTGCACTTTTCGAATATTTGACCTCGCCCCTGTGTCTATATATAGGTGAAGGCAAGGTCATTCTTCACTTTTGCACCTTCGTTTCTCCGAGCAATTTTCTGGCGATCGTGTTTTCGTGTGCCAAACGGAGTTTCGAGTGTTCTTCAAGGTAGAATACTCATTCTTCTCCCTTCTTTTCTCTTATTGCAGATTTCTTTCCTTCTTTCTCTAGATTCCTTTAAGTTCTTGGGAATTTTGGACGTTCCCAGTGACTTTTCGATTTTTTCGGTCAACTTCGTACCATAACTTCCGGCGACTGAGACCCTGGACATATTTGGGAATTTTTCGAGCCTTGCCGAGACTATGTCGACACAGTCCTCGAGCGAAACCCTCTCCAATCGCAACCCCGAGAAGCAACCAATGACTGGGAACGAACCAATTCCTCTGATCTCCCCAATAGTGATTGGTTCCAGTTCCGAGGCGGCCTCGGTAGCTCACCCAGACTCTGGCGAGCTACATGGCGAGGTTCACTATGATTCGGAGGAAGGGGCCTCCAGTACCGTCTATCGCGAGGTATGGGAGTAAGGTGACGTGGTCGCCCCCGAGAAAAGAGTGGCAGGTGGCAACGAAGGGGCCGCCGAGGTTAATGAAGAGGCCGTCGAGGTCGGCGAAGGAGGGGGCGACCTCGAGGAAGTCACAGTTGAGTGGTTCCGCACCATTGGTTTCCCGGAGCCCCAATTGATCGAGCATCAGGTCCCCGCCGAGGTTATCCACGCATTCGACTGGGACGAGTATGTCACTCAACACGCAGCGAGCTTCGATCTTCCCGAGCGAGAATATCCGGACGTGGCGAACAAATCGGACTTCAAAGCCAGCCACGTCAGGAGTGTTATCACCGAGTATCAACTTCCTCATTTCCGTGAGAAGTATCGGATCTCACTCTAGATCTTCTTATATGCCCCGGGGAAGGATGAGCGAGCTGATGCGCCTCCAGCAGGGTTGACGGCTATCAATGTGCACACCCTCGAGGCCGGGCTTACACTGCCCCTGCACCCGATCATTGGCCCGTTCTTGTTTGATAACAACCTCGCCATCACCCAGCTCACTCCCAACGCCTGGAGCAGCTTGTTGGCGGCGTTGGCGGTCTTCGGGTTGGAAGGATACGAAAACAGACTCACCACTGCCGAGCTCAATGAGCTCCTCACCGTAACTCGGCAAGTAAATGATGGCAAGGGGTATTATTACCTCAAAGCTCGCCCGGGAGAGAAGTTCTTGGGGATTCTCCCAAATAAGGTCCGTGAATGGAAGCAACAGTTCGTCTTCATGGGCGGAGACTGGCGAGCTTCAACGAGCTACTCCGGGTGAGGGGAGCGAATTCCAACCCCCGATGAATACGAGGAGACTAGCAGTAGGTCGCCTATTTGGTGTGCGTGAGTTGAATTAGATTTACTAATCTAATTCCTTTCTTTTGCAGGTTTGAAGCACCACACCTCAAGCCGCGGGAAGCCCGAATTATCAGTTGAGTTCGACGTGGTGCGGGCTGTTTGTTATCTGAGGAGCCAAAAGGATCGGGAGACCGCCCACCTCACTCAACACCATTGTCTGAGACTCGTCGGGCTCCACACCCTGCCACACCATCTCACGGTCCAAGGTTCTGAGCTTCCAGGTTTACAACTCTTCGAAGCTCGCCCACAGGGGGGGTAGCTCGCCCAAGATGCTAACCGTTTACCTTTGATTTCCCTTTCTTGCAGATGGTAACTGGGCCGTCTTCCCGACTGTTGAAATTCCCCCAGCTTACTAAGTACTAGCTTACCGATTCGCCATGGGTCCACCTCGCCCCAACAAGCTTGCCCCGCCCTCAATACTGGCATTGGATGCGAGTAAGAAAGCTGAGCTCGCCCAGAAGAAAGGCGAGGTAGGTGGGTCTGCGACCCAGAAAGGGCCGACTAAGGCCCCGACAAAATCTAAGGCTGTAGAGGTCGCCCGGACCAACAGGGGTGGAGGGCGAGCTGGCGCCACCCCCAAGCGGTGCTATGGGAAGAGGGGCCTCCACAAGGGCGATGGGTCTCGAGTGGGCGATGAGGACCCCCAAGGTCGCAAGAGGACCAAGTTCGCACTGCGCGACGAAGATTCTGACCAAGTCGAGCGAGCTTCGGTGAGGTCCGGGTAAGGCAGATTTGCCTAGTCTGCTGTTCCACCGGCGCTTCCTTCCACGCCGAGGTCGTCACCTTCTCAGTCACCCTTCGGGGTCCAACTGAACGACGATACAGTCCTCGGTTGGGACCAGGAAAGGGTTCAGTGAGTAGCTCGCCCATCACCCTCACTTCCTTGTATCACTTTATTGTGGCATGAAGCTCTCCATTCTTATGAGCGGTCGCGGTCTTTGACCTCCATGAAGAACCTGCCTCGCAGGTTTGCTCAGAATACTATTAGCGAGGTACCCAGGTACTGGTCGACTCCCCAGTTGGCGACCATTGAGAAGCAGAACTTGGTTGAAAACGCCCGGCTTTCCATGCACTATGCAAGTGGGCTCCTGCTTGCCAGCCAAAAGGTGATTGACCAGGCGAACGAACTGGAAGCAAGTCGCCAGGAAAAGAACAAGAATCTGATCGCCATGGCGTAGTCCGTAGACAAGGCCAAAAAATCGGCGAAGCTCGCCGAAGAGAAAGCCGCTGCATCCCTGGCAGCCGAGCAAAGTGCCCTCAAGCAACTTGGCGACCTCCAGCGTCAGCTCGCCGGCATCCAGCAGGATATGGATGCCAAAATGAAGGCCAAGGAGTAGGAGCTCGCTGAGAAGCTCGCCCACGAGGTCGGTCAACATGCTGTGACCAAGAAGGAACTGGAGCTTCAGCGGGGCTTGGTCAAGGGCGCTGACGAGGAGTGCTCAATGTTAAGGGATGAGCTTTCGGCCAAGATAAATGAGGTCTCCAAACTCCGCAACAACGCCTTCACCCCGGCGGACTTAGTCGCTGCAAGGGCCGAGGCTCCGGACAGGGGGTTCGTCCAATGCTACGCCGAAGTCATCCGGGCTATATGGTGGGCGCGAGATCACCATGAGGATGAGCTGAAGGCAGTTGTCTGCAATTTCAAGGACTGCTTGAACAGGGTCCCCTTCCCCGATGACATGGAGTTGGACATTGGCGACCTCCCGGAGCTCGGGGTACCTCTTGACTTCATCCCGGCCCGCTTCAAAGTCATCAACACAATCCTGGTCCCGGGGTTGAACCCCGCTGAGGGAGAGGAGGTCGCCGATGAAGAGGTCTGGCTCAAATGCAGGAGGTTTGCGGGGACGCCAGGGTGAACCTCGACGACTTTGACACCAGTGGGTGTACAGGCAACATCACCATCATGCCGAGGTTGTCCCCGCAAGATTGCCAGGTCGCCGATGAGGAGGTTGCTCCTGAGGTCGCCAACCCCGGAGTGCCTGCCAAGGTCCCCACTGATGCCTCAGCCACTCCTGTTCCGACTGCTCCAGCAACTTAGTCTTTTTCTTTGTTTTCTTAGCTTAACTTTTTGTTTCTGATTTTTGCCAAGTTGTAGTAGCTCGCCGGGCACGTGTAGCTCGCCCAGAAGGAGCTTTTTGCACTTCAAGGATGGTCAGCTAGCCGACCTTTGTGGCTAGCACCACTACGTGTACTTAGGAATTTTTCAAGTATTTTTTACTTGAAAGTTTCTTAAGTATCTTTTGAATAGAATTCGAGCCTTTTGTTACGATCTTGTCTCCGCTTATATTTTCACGCTTATGTTATGATTTCAATTAGCTCGTTTATATATTTTTTGGGTACTCAACTGTTCGTCTTACTCTACTTGTGAGAAGCGAATCGTTCATTTTACGTCACTTAGGGCTACGAATCGTACCTCCATTTGTGTAGTACATATTCTTCGTCTTACACCACTTAGGCTCGCGAATCGCTCGTCTTAAACCACTTAGGATAGCGAGTTGTACTTCGATTAATTCACTCTGGGCGATTAAGTTTCATGAACCTTGCCTTAGACGTTTTGATCATCTTTTTGGTGAATTTTTCAAACTTATGGCAGTAGGCGCTTTGTGTTCCTTTAAGAAGGACACCTTCGCTGACCTGGGGCACTATGGCCTTTGCCTTCGAGCCTTTAGATTATGACATTCGGGACCTTGGTCCTTGCGTGTCTACGGAGCTTCGAATAGTGGGGTATTTTGCGAACCTTCGAAGAGTTGGAATATTTTCTTGAGAAAAACTTCTAACTTTATACAGCGACGTAATTTACATCGGCTGCCATCAACATTTCTGATGCGAACCTTCGACTAGTCTATTACAAAACTTCAATCTATTGATAAAACTTTTTCAAGTGGGCCGCACTCCAGGTGTACGACGAGGCGTTGCCTTTTGCGTCTTTGAGGTCATAAGTACCGTTTGCCCAGATAGCGGTAACCCAGAACGGTCCTTCCCAGTTTGATTCGAATACACCCGGTAGGGCCATCAACTTCTTCTTTAGTACTAGGTCCCCAACTTTGAATTTTTGATCTCGGACTTAGGAATTATAATACTTTTCTGCTCTACGCTTGTAGGTGGCATTTTTCATTTCTGACGAAGCTCTGGTCTCTTCAATCAGATCTTTTTCGACTGCCAAGGCTTCGTCGTTCTTTTCTTCATCAAACCCTACCACCTTCCAAGTCTTATTTTGGACTTCAACTGGTACCACCGCTTCAGTCCCGAAGGCCAAGGCAAACGGGGTGTCTTTGGTGCTGGCCCGGTATGCCCAGCTTCCTTTCTTGTCTTCGAGGCGGATCTTCAATATGTGTTTCAGGATTTTGTTGACCGTCTCGACCTGGCCGTTTGACTGCAGATGGTATGGAGTTGAGTAGTGCTTCTTGATGTTCCACGAACTACAGAAGTCTCTCAACTTTTGGCCGTCAAACTGCCTCCCGTTATCCGTGATGATCGATTGCGGAAGTCCGAATCGGTAGATCTAGCTCTTCCATATGAAGTTGATCATCCTTTCTTGTGTTATTGTCGTGAGAGTTTCGGCTTCAGCCCACTTGGTGTAATAGTCTACTACTACAACAACAAACTTTACACCTCCTCTGCCGGGTAGGAATGGGCCGATCAAGTCGATACCCCATTTTGCAAAAGGCCACGGGCTGAAAACTGACTTCAGTTGGTTTGCTGGGGAGTGGATATTATGTGCAAAAAGTTGACACTTTCGGCACTTCCGTGCGAAGCTAATGGCATCTTTGCGAAGAGTGGGCCAGTAGTACCCTTGTCTGATTGTCTTGTATGCCAAAGCTTGCCCCCCAGCATGACTTTCGCAAATTCCTTCGTGAATTTCTTCTAACACATAGAACCCTTGCTTCTTAGATAAGCATTTGAGTAGAGGTAGAGAGAATCCACGTTTGTAGAGTTGGCCATCCAGTAGCGTATATTTGGCAGCTTATTTCACCAGCCGACTAGCTTCTCATGTGTCTTCGGGGGTTGTTCCATCCTTTAAGTATTTTTGGATCGGAGTGCACCAATCTTCACTGTCTTTGTCCTCTTCCTGCCCCCACTCGAGGTCTGATTTACTTTGTAATCGGACGTCGAGGGGTTCTTCAGTTTGGTGACTACAACCTTCGTGACTTCGGCTTCGCCGTTACTGATAGCTAGTCGGGCTAGGGCATCTACTTGTGTGTTTTCTAGTCACGGTATCCGATTGATGTAAACCTACGTAAACATCGAGATCAGATGCGCGACTATCTTCTGGTAGGTCATCATATGTTGGTCTTTTGCCTCGTACTCTCCCCGGACTTGTGATATTATTAGCTGGGAATCTCCAAAAACTTGAAGATTGGTTGCCCCCACAGTTAATGATAACCTAAGTCCAGCTATCTAAGCTTCGTACTCTGCCTCGTTGTTGGTTGCTCGGAAGTCGAAACAGATTGCGGAGGTGAAGACTTGTCTATCTGGGATGATCAGAACTACCCCGGCTCCTGCTGCTGTGCTAGTCGATGATCCGTCTACGCAGAGGTGCCACGGAGCTATACGTCCCCTCTCGGATCTTGCGGGAAAGTCAGCTCGACGATAAAGTCGGCGAGTGCTTGTCCCTTGATCGCTGTTCGGGGAGCGTAGGTTATACCGTATTGGCTAACTTCTAGTGACCATTTCAACAAGCGTCCCGCAGTATCTGGCCATTGTAGTATTTGACGTAGTGGGAACGTCGTCAGCTCCTCTACCGGGTGGTCGAAGAAGTAGGGCCTCAATTTTCTAACACTCTTCACCAGTGCATAGGCTAGCTTCTCTGTCGGGGTGTACCGCAACTCAGCTTCGTGTAAGACTTGGCTTATATAGTACACTGTTAGGTGTGTTTTTGCCTCTTCTCGGACCCGAACGGAGCTGATGGCCACCTCCGACGCGGTGAGGTACAAGTATAGTTTTTCACCAGGTATAGGCTTTGACAGGACCTGCGTGTCGGCCAGGTATGCTTTAATGTCTTCAAAGGCTCGTTGGCATTCGCTTGTCCACACGAAGTGGTTTTTAAGGTGCAGCTTATTGGCCTTGGCTGCCTCCTTGTACCTCCGCGTGTTTGCCTTGATTGCTTCGAAGAATGGGCGATTCTGGTCGCCAGACCTGGAGATGAACCTGTTCAAGGCTGCCATGCACCTGGTCAACCTTTGGATCTTTTATACAGAATCGGGCACACCCATCTCGATTATGCATTGGACCTGTGTCGGGTTGACCTCTATTCCTCGTTGGCTCACCAGATGTCCCAGAAACTTTCCCGAATGTACGCCGAAACTGGTCTTCTTGGGGTTTAGCTTCATGTTGTAGTGGCGTAGTATGTCAAAGGTTTGTTTCAGGTGGTCAAGGTGATCCTCCTTTCTCAAACTTTTGACAACTATGTCGTCCACGTACACCTCCATAGATTCGCCGATGTGTTGGTTGAACATTTTATTCACCAACCTTTGGTAGGTTGCTCCGGCGTTGATAAGTCCGAACGGCATTCTTTCCCAGCAATACATGTTTTTTTGGTGTAGAACGCCGTATGTTCCTGGTCATCTGGGTGTAACGCTATCTGGTGATAGCCCGCGAAAGCGTCCATGAATGTCATCATCTCATGGCCGGCGGTGCTATCTACAAGCTGATAGATGTGGGGTAGTGGGAAGTTGTCTTTCGGGCATGCCTTGTTTAGGTCCATGAAGTCAACACATAGTCTCCACGTCCCATTGTGCTTCTTCACTAGGACCGGGTTTGCGACCTACTGTGGACATAAGGCTTTCTTGATCAGCTTGTTGTCCAGCAGCTTCCCAACTTCGGTGATCAGGGCTGCGTATTTGTTCGGTCCATACTTCCTTCGCTTTTGGCGCAAGGGTCTCCTCGTCGGATCTATATTAAGTAGATGGCAAGCATGCTCCAACGGGATCCCCATCATAAATTCATGGGACCAGGCAAACACGTCTAAGTTGGACATCAGAAACAGCTCCATCCTCGACCGGTACGGTTCAGGTAATTCAGAATCTATGAAGAGTTCCAAGTCCCTTTCCGGGTCCACCGGGAGTGCCGTTAATTCTTCCATGGGGGTGGCCTTTCTTTTTTTATTTTTCCACCTCGGGTCACTGATGAACTTATCCCACTCCTCTTGTGTTATTCGCGCAGGTTCGTGACCTAGGCATGGTTCGAGGTCATCAGCTTGGTTCTCGACTTGGACGGGTTCCTCAACTGCCAATACCTCCGGAGGTTCGTCAGCTTGGAGAGGTCCTGCAACCTGGGGAGTGGGATCAACGTTCATTGGCGCTGGTTCTTGGTCTTCCGCAGGTTCCCCATCTTGGACCGCGTCAATGTCCATGGGCTCAGGTTGTGGACCTTACACCGGTTCTCGCATTTGGGCCCCCTCCACCTCCATTGGTGCTGATTGTGCCTCTTGCGCAGGTTCCAACACTTGGTCAGATTCCGGCAGATCGCCTACCTCCATCATCTCAGTCTCTGTAGAGATGATCTCTAGGATATTTGGCTCGTCCATCGGGATCTGCACATCTTCTTCAAGGACTTGGACCTGCGTTACAGACTTTTTGACCTGGCCATCTTTGATTTGGAGTAAACACTCTCGGGCCTTTTTCTGGTCACCTTTAATGGTCCCGGTACCTTTCAGAGTTGGGAATTTTACACAGTAGTAGTAGGTCGAACACGCCGCTTTGAATTCATTGAAAAAGGGGCAGCCAAGGAACCCGTTGTAGGAGGACTACTGGTCGACAACTAGGAAATCTATTAACCTAGTCAGTCTCCGCTCCGGGTCCTCGGCCGATACAAGTTGGACGCTTAACCTAATAGTACCTAGGGGGACGGTTACAGCTTCTCCGAACCCCACTATCCTAGCATTGCTAGGTTCTATGTACGACTCAAAATCACCTAAGGCATCTAAGGTGGATTTGAAGAGTATGTTGGTGAAGGCGCCGGTGTCCACAAGTAGTCTGTGAACTCTGACGTTCATTATGTTGGCGCTTATCACCAACGAATCGTTATGGGGCGTCAGTACCCCCTCCAGGTCCGCCGAAGAGAATGTCAGCACATCAGTGGGTTGTGCGGCGGGCTTGGAGCTAGAGCTGCCTTCGTGGACCTGGTTCACGGCCCAGATTTTGGCCTTTCTCTTTCTTCTAGAAATAGAGGATCCCCCTTCCTGGAGACCTCCGGCAGCTCCGATCTCCTCTTCGAGAAGTAGGAGTTCTTGAGTGGGTTCCAGGTTCTGTTGAGGCTGGGGAGGTGCCCTCCGCCTATTTTGAGGACCACGTTGGCCCGCTTCCTTCTCTTCATCATCGGAGGCTTCCCTCCTCTCAAACCTGGGCCTCTTCACCGGTGCCTTCTTTACAAACTCGGTCAGCTTCCCATCCTCATAAAATTTCCATAGTTGTTTGAGGAGGTCTCGGCATTCGCTGGTGAAGTGGCCGATCGACTGGTGATAGGCGCAGTATTTTTTGGGGTTGAGCTTCGCGCGGTCCTGGCGGATCCTCCTTGGCTCTTCCAACAAAGCTTTGTCTATGACCGCGGTAAAGACATGGTCGACGGAGACAGTGAGGACCTGGTTGAGCTTCTCCTTGAACTCGTCCCCTTCACCGAAAGCCTTCAAGTTCCGGGGAGCTTTGTATGTGCCCCCGGACTTCTTCCCATACGACTTCCTTTCCTCTGAGGCACCGACCTCTTTCTGGAGGGCCTCCTGCATAGCTACGAACACTCCCGCCTTATGGCAAAATTCGGTGTAAGTGTTCGGACATGCGAGATGCATTTCCTTCAAGAGATCGTGCCCTTTCGGAGCCCAGCCATCACTGCGATGACTTTGGTGTCCTCGCTCACCGGCTCGCCTTCCAGCAGTATCTTATCAAACCTCTCCAGATACTACTGGTCGGTTTCGCCCTCGCCTTGGTGGCTGTTGGCGAGTCGGTATTTCTGGGTTAGGTAGGATCCGAACTCGGAAAAGTGGGCCAAGAATTCCCGCGATAGTTGGTCAAATGAGTGGATTGACCCCGGGGCGAGTGGTGAGAACCAGCGGTGAGCTCGGTCCCCGAGGGTCAGCGGGAAGTTCCAGCACTGAGTGGAGTCGGTGGCGCCCACCAAAATCATAAATTCTGCATACTTGGCCAGGTGGACTTTCGGGTCGGATTCGCCCTCGTATGCAGACATCACCGGGAATTGGACCTTTTTCTGAACAGGTGCTCTGAGTATGGCAGGTACCAATGGAGATGTGGGGAGAGTGGTGGCGTCAGGTCCGCCAGACTTGGCTGCTACTTGGGCTTGTAGCATCTCAATGGCCTTCTTCAGCGAGGCCAGCTCGTCGTTGTGGGTCACCTCCGGTGGAGGTTGCTCGAAGGTCGTGCACCTCGTGGATGCACGTCCCCGAGGTGCCTCACTCTGGGGTGACCCTTCCATGGCGGGTCGGAACTGGCGTCCGCCATGCGAGCCCATCCTATCGGTCGCTGGCCTCCTTAGTCGGTCGTGGGCGGACCTGTGAGGCTGTAGGTCCGACTCTCCCCTCTGGGAAGTAGCTGGGGCCGCCATTCATTCGTTCTCCTCACATCTCGGCCCCAACATGCCCTGGAGGACCTCTCTTCTCAGCGATTGGTGAGTGGCGGATGCCTCGGTGTAGGCCGAAGCTCACCCGGCATGCGTAGCTGGCTCTTTCACCACCTTGGCTTTCCCGGTGTGCTCCCTGTGCTGGCGAGCTTGGGCCGAGCTCACCTCCTGCTCGGTATGGAGGTCGCTATAGTGACCCCGGGTCTGGGTGCCCTGGGTAGGCCTGGTTTGCTCCCTGGCCTCAGTGGCTGGAGCTCGCCGAGGTACCAGGGCGAGCTTGTCGAGCTGCCTCTATTGCAACCTTTGCAAGGTTGCGATTGTGCGTTAGAGCTCGTCGGGGTTGTTGGCGAGGTCCCTCAGAGCGGGGTTCATCTCCTCTTGAGCCACCGAAACCCGGGGAGGCCGCGGGGCATTGCTCTTCTGGGGAGCTGGGCGCGAGGTTTCCCCCTCGCCCTGGTCCTGGTTGCCGCCCTTCCACCTTCTAACGGTTGTTGAGGTCTGTTCCTTAGGCATTTTGGGCTTGCATCGGGGGAAGGTAGCCGAGGTCAGCAGGGAAGCTCTCCGAGGTTCCTGACTTCCGGCCAGGGTGACTTTGTCCGGATTTTTGTCTAGTCTTGCGTGCAACGGATTATCCGAAATCCAATTTATCTGTGTACACGTGTGCGTTTGAAAACCCTTTTTGGACAAATTTTGTGAACCCAAAAATTCGGCTTCTTGCTCGAAAATCTGGGTTTTTGTTCAAGGAGTGAAAATATATGTGTGTATCTTCAAGTGTTCTTGAGTCTTTGTCAAGAACACCTTCAAATCTTTGAATCTTCAAACAAACCCTAACTTTTCACTCTAAAATTTTTTGGGTTAACGACCTTCCTTCTAGCGCCAAATTGTTGATATAATTTACTAATCGTGTTTGTTATGTGGCTTGTTATAACGTATTAATTCTACCAAACAATAATCCAAGAATTGTGTGTTCTTGGATAATATATAGAGAGAGAGTAGAGAGTTTAGAGAGAGAAAATATATGTGTATTATGAGAACTTATTGTGAATAGTACAAGAGAGACCTTATTTATAGGTGTGCAAGTGTGAGGTGGCACCTTGTGAGCCTATATAGCTTCCGGTGTTGACGAAGGTTCGTAACCTTCGCCTCGGTCCCTCACAATGCTACCTTTACAATGCTCCGTCCTACTACACGTACATGTCCTATTTATACACCCGCTAACCGGGCTCTTAGGCCGGGTGAGCTCCTTGGCGAGCTCCATTGCCTTTGCATTATTCTTAGGAATGATGCAGTGTGGACTCTAGCTCGGTCTCCTTGGATGGGGGCGAGCTCCCTCCCGAGAGGGGTAGCTCGCCCGTAGTCTTCCCTTCTCTTGATGTCCCCAGCTGTCGACCTAGGCCTATCGGGAGCTCGGGCGAGGTTCTTACCTACCTCGACGAGCTCCCCTGTGTTGGCCTTGGTTCGAGCCAGTGACCTAGCTCTTGTTCACCCCGGCGACCTTCGTAGCCTTGGGCTAATCCCTTGATTATCTTCCGGTAGTTCGCCTTGTCAACATATACAATTGTCCTTCAATAATTATATATCTAGCGACTCGTTTTACTATTCGGCTCGTAGTCCAGAGGTCTTCAGGTTTGTATCCGTTGGTTAAGTATTTTCTGATAGGCGTCATCTAATCGTCTACTACATCCTGCCTCCCGTTCAACATTTAATTTATATTATCGAATGTTGAAGGATTGGTGATTCTTGTAACTGCGACTTCCATGATATCTGCTTCTCAGTTACTTGTTGCTAGTCGGGCTAGGGCATCTGCTTGTGTATTTTTCAGGCGAGGTATTTGTTCTATATAAACTTGTTCAAGTTTCGAAATTAGATTTGCCACTATCTTTTGATAGAGGATCATTTGATGGTCCTTTGCTTCATATTCCCCTCGAACTTAGGATATTATTAGCTGGGAATCTCCAAAAATTTGTAGCTTGGTTTCCCCCACAGCTAATGATAGCCTAAGTCATGCAATCAGCGCCTCGTATTCAACTTCATTATTGGTAGCTAGAAATTCAAATCGTATGGCCGAGGTGAACACCAGTCTATCGAGGCTGATGAGGACTACGCCTACTCCCGCTACAGTGTTAGTTGTTGAGCTATCAATGTACAAATGCCATGGGCATATATGACCCCTCGTCAGATCTTGAGGGTAAGTTAGCTCTACAATGAAGTCTGCTAGAGCTTGCCCTTTTATTGTTGTTCGATGAGCGTATGCTATCCCATATTGGCTTACTCTGAGTGACCATTTCAATAAGCATCCTGCAGTGTCAGGTCTGTGCAGGATTTGCCTCAGGGGAAAGGTAGTTAAAACCTCCACTTGGTAGTCAAAGAAGTATGGCCGGAGTTTCCTTACGCTCATTACCAGGGCGTATGCCAACTTTTCTGTTGGAGTGTACCGTATCTCTGCATCGTGAAGAGCTTAGTTGACGTAATATGTTGGGAGGTGGAATTTTCTTTCTATTCGGACTAGCACTGAGTTGATGGCTACCTCAGAAGTAGCCAGATATAAATAGAGTTTTTCACCAGGGACAGACTTCGATAAGATTTGTGGGTTGCCTAGATAACTCTTTATCTCTTAGAATGCTCTTTGACATACATCTGTCCATCGAAAATCCTCTTTTATTTTAATTTTTATAGATTCGAAGAAAGGCCTTTTTCTGTTGCCAGATCTGGGAATGAAGCAATTTAGCGCTGCTAGGCACCCAGTAAGTCTTTGGACTTTCTTTACAAAGTCAGGTGGTTCTATCTCCAGTATGCATTTGACTTGTGCTGGGTGGACTTCAATGCCCCGCTGACTCACTAGGTGGCCCAAGAACTTCCCAGAGTGTACCTCATGATGTGAAATACTTGTTTGAGGTGTTCTAGATGGTCTTCTTTCTTGAGGCTCTTGACTATGATGTGGTCCACGTACACTTCCATTGTGTGGCCAATATGTTGGTCGAACATTTTGTTTACCAGCCTCTGGTATGTGGCTCCAGCATTGTTGAGTCTGTATGGCATCATTTTCCAGCAGTACATGTTCTTGTTTGTGTAGAAGGTCGAGTGCTCCTAGTCGTCCGAGTGCATCGCAATATGGTGATAACCTGCAAAGGCATCCATAAATATCATTAGCTCATGACCAGATGTGTTGTCACTAGTTGGTCGATGTGTGGCAATCGAAAGTTATCTTTCGGACATGCGGCATTAAGATCAGTGAAACCAATGCACAGCCACCACATTTCGTTTAGCTTTCAAGCTAAACTGGGTTTACAACCCACTGTGGACACAAGGCCTCATGTATCAACTTGTTGTCCTGCAGTTTTTTTACTTCGTTGATTAAGGCCTCGTACTTGTTTGGTCCGTAATTTCTTTATTTTTGTTAGATGAGCTTCTTCCTAGGGTCAATGTTGAGATGGTGACAAGTGTGCTCCAGTGGGATTCCAATCATGTCTTCGTGGGACCAGGCAAAAACATCCAGATTGGATTTCAAGAATTCTTTCATTTTACTTCTGTAGGGTTCCTGCAGCTCGGACCCTATGAAAAGTTCTAAGTCTTCTCTACTGGGATCTACCTATATGGCTCTCAGTTCTTCTGCTGGGTTAGCTCGCCTCTTCTTGTTCTTCCACTGGGGATCAGAGATAGGCCCCTCCAAGTTCAGCTCGTCTCCTATTTGCATTGCTTGGTAGCCAAATCTAGGCTCAAAGTCATCCTGCCTCTCTTCCATGTTAATAGTTTTTTGTAGGTTTGTTTGTGGGCTTTGACTTACTTCATGTCCATCTTGCTGGTGGTCTATCTCTCTCAATTCTATTTCTATAGTAATGACGTCTAAAATGTTGGGTTCTTCAGGATGGTATTTTGCTTCTTCTTCATATACTAAAACTTGAGTGACAGGTTTCTTTATCATCAATAGGTATTCTCATGCTTTCTTCTGATCTCCTTTGACTGTTCATGCACCTTTAGGCGTTGGGAATTTTATGCAATAGTAGTATGTTGAACATGCAGCCTTAAATTCAGAAATAAAGAGTCGGCTGAGGAACCCGTTATAGGAGGACTATTGATCTACAACTAGAAAATCTACCAACCTAGTTAGTCTCCTTGCGGGATTCTTGACCGATACAAGTTCGATAGACATTCATAACATTCCTAGAGGGATGGTTACAGCTTCTCCAAACCCCACTATCCTATGATTACAATTTTTGATATACGACTCGTAGTTTTTAACTGATCTAGTATTTTTTGAACAAGATATTTGTGTATGCCCCGATATCCACTAGCAGTCGACAGACTTTAATGTTCATGATGTTGGCAGTGATTACCAATGAGTCGTTGTGGGGACTGGGGAGTGAGGACTCCCTCCAAGTCTGCTTGAGAAAATACCAATTCTGTTGTCGGTCTTGCGAGTACCTTTGATCCCGAACCTATTTCTTGTACCTGATTGATTGCCCTTATTTCTGCTTTTTTCTGCCTCTTCGAAGGAGGTGGTCTCCCATCAGTCATTCCCCCAGCCGGACCTATCTCTTCCAATACCAAGATTTCTCTATTGGGCTCCTGATGTGCTGGGGGTACTGAAGGTCCCCTTTTAACTTGTCTATTCAGCCGTCGGCCTTCCTCACTGCTTTCTTCATCGTTTCTCTAATTCTTCGTGCTTGGCCGGTCTTTATCTCTTTCCCGGTGCCTTTTTCACAAATTCTGATAACTTGTCATCCTCGTAGAATTTCCAGAGTTGTTTCAACAAGTCTCGACATTCTCTGGTGAAGTGGCCGATGCTCTAGTGGTATGCACAATACTTTTTTGAATTTAGTTTGCTTCTGTCTTGTCGGATCCTTCGAGGAGCTGAAAGCATGTCCCGATCCTTCACGATTGTATATACCTATTCCACAGTGGTAGACTATACTTGGTTTAACTTCTTTTTATACTCAGCACCATCTGCAAATGACTTCAAATTCTTTGGGCCTTGTACCCACTACCCAGTTTTTTCTCGTTTTTCTTACTCTCAGCTTCTGTACCCAACTCTCTCTGGAGAGCTTCTTGCATTGCGACATAAACTCCGGCTTTATGTCGGATTTCAGTGTACGTCCTTATGCATGATAGATGTATTTCTTTCCATAGATATGTGCCCTTCTTTAGTCCGACCATCACTGCCATAATTATTGTGTCCTCGCTGATGGATCCATCTTCCAGTAGGATCTTGTCAAACCTTTCCAGGTACTGTTGGCCAGTTTCTTCAACACCTTGTGTAACATTTGTCAACCTATGTTTCTGTGTTAAATATGTTCCAAATCCGGAGAAATATGACACGAACTCTCAGATAAGTTGTTCGAAGGACTGGATGGATCCCAGTGCCAGAACCGAGAACCATCTGTGGGCCATATCTTCCAAAGTCAGGGGAAATTTTCTGTATTGGGTGAAATCTGAAGCTCCAATTGTTATCATGAAGTCCGTATATTTTGATATGTGAATTTTGGGATATGACTCCCCCTTGTATAGGGCTATAGCAGGGAACTATATCTTTTTCTGTATTGGCGCCGTCAAGATTGCCATAGATAGGGGAGATGTTGGTAAGGAAGTTAGGGTTTCCACTTTTTTCTTGCTCGATATTTGCCTTAATTTCTCAATCTGGCTGAGAGACGACTTCCCTCCTCGAGGCTATTCAAGATGTGTTGGTCGCCCGCGAGCACCTTTCTGCAATCCCTCCCTTCGGGCAGTCCCTCTTATCGGCTTCTGTAGGTTGCTCGCCCCATGTGGGCCCAACATTTCGAACGCTTGGCATCAAAGTCTTTCTTGCCCCGATCTCCTTTGAGCATGAGCTTCTGACTGATACACATGTTCTTGTGGGTAGGTGGAGCCTGTTCGCCTCCCTGTGGATGAGTTTCCCAACCTTTCTCGGAGGTTTTTCCGAGATCGCTCTTAGCTAGGGTGTTCTTGCTCGCCATCTGCTTTCCGTTCCCGGGAGCCCAGCCGATCACTTATCTTTTGCTTTCCCTTAGAGTCTGGTTGGCGTGCTCGTCCACTGCTCAATTCTTGTTCTTGGGCCTGGTGCGCGGTTCTTGTCTGTTTGCGAGTAGTGTCTCTCATTGTTTCCGTTGGAAAATCCTGGATCATAGGTGGGCGAACAGCTTGTGCTTGCTGCCTCTGAATCTCTTTCAACGTGGTTATTACTCGCTCGACGTCTTCTAATGTTTTTAGCATTGATTCCAATGCCATTTCAATTTGGGGTTCTTCCAGTACAATGGGTAGCGGGATAGCTTGTGAGGGTCCTGTTGTAGACTGGTATCCTCGGATGGCTATTATTTTCCATCTTCTGGTCGTCGAAGTGGTATGTGACTCTCTATGTGAATTCTCTTGTGCATGCCTCATTGTTGATAAATTTCCAGTCCTTGATTTTCAAAGGTTTACTTTCCAAAGATGTAGGATATGTGGAATAACATATTTTCCAGCCGTGTGTGTAAAGAATTATACACACATGCACTTGAATATGTTTACTCATTCACTCCTTTTATCTACTTCCTGTTTTTCTTTGATTTCTCACTCAATTTCTGAAATTCGAATCAAATTCTTCGAAGGATTGAAGAATATCTTCAAGTCTTCAAACTTTCAATTGACCGGAGGTTCAGACCCCTCCTTCTAGCTCTAAATTATTGGATGATTTTGTTAATACAACTAAATATGTGGTTGATTATACTATTCAAATCACCCCAACAATAATCTAAGTAGGATTAATAGCTTGATATTGTATGGATATAGAGAGAGAGAGAGTAGATAGAGAGATAGAATACTAAGAATATTATTGTATTCAAGAGTTGGAATCTTCTTTACAAATGGTTACATTTGCACTTTTATAGGCTTGCATGGATGATGTGACACATAATTAGGCTAATTGACTTAATTTTATAACAAGTGTCCTAACACTTGTCATTTTATTAAGCCTTAATACACCTAATAACCCAACAATGACTAAATTGCCCTCCAGTCTGTTCGTCTCCTCTCTTGTGACACTGTGGGTCTCTTAGTGAACAGCTTGAGCTTGTTGTAAAGTCATCTTATTTAGGCACATCAATTGGAGCGGGTAACCATGATTAAGAAGAGTTCCTGTGGTGCTTGCCTCCCTTCTAGGTAGTGGGCGAGCAATTTTGCTTGCGTCACTCTCTTGATTCGACTACCTGTACTATCGGTACTACTCAGGGTGTAGGGCGAGCAGCCTGGCGAGCAACCCTGACTCTTACCTCTTCAGTTCTAGAAAGATGGGTGAGCAAGTGGACAACTTATCAACCTTGTATTTTTAGGGGTATGTAGCGAGCAGCTTTGACTTGACCCATTGGCTTGCTGACTCAGTTTTCTCTTGCTCATCACTAACACCATTGTAATTAAGGCCTTCATTATCTTGATCAAGTGTTATTTGCTTGTCATTAAATAGTGATGTAGATTTTCATCAACAATTTATAAATTAGTTCATAATATTTGCACAAAAGTATAATTTTTTCCTGCATAGAAGCATAAAAGAAAAATATGTGTTACTATAAGAACAAATATTGGTTTTTCACATATAATTATTTATTTTATAAAAATAAGTATATTTTCATAAAATAACACATATAAAATAGTAAAAAGTATTTTAATACATAAATTAACATACCTATATTTTAAAGAGATGATAAATAAATTAAGAAATTATGTGAAAACTTATTTATTCCATAAAAATAAATGAATATATGTAAAATAACAACATTTCTTATGATAGTAACACATATTTGCTCTCAATTTATGTTACTATATGAACAAACATGTGTTACTGTAAGGACAAAATATGATTTTGTTAATAATAAATATGTGTTTTTAATTCAATCATCATCCCTTATAAGCTAGGTGTATTAATTTATGTCGTAACACATTTTTTTACTATTTTATGTGTTATTATAAGAAAAAATAATTATTTTTGTACAAATAAATAAATATTTATGAAAGTCATTATTTATTTCTTATAGTAACACACAATTTACTCTTACATTATACGAAAAAAATATTTATTTTACATGAATAAATGAATATATAAAAAAAACAACATTTAGCTTGATAGTAGCACACATTTTGCCTTATAGTAAAATGCATTTGCCCATATAGTAACACAAAGCGAAAATTCTAAAAACTATGCTTGCGAAAGATTTTGAAAATAATTATCTAGACCTGACTCGACACAATAAAGACCCACAAAATTTTGAATATGGTTAGTTTTAGGGCCCATTTGGTAGCCTAGAAAAGATATGAAAAAATGGTTTCATGTGTTTGGTATACCATAAAATCTTTTTAAGGAGGCTCGTCAAAAACCCGGCCCGTAATATATTTTCTTGAAACGTAATGTTGCTCTTTAGAAATTGGAACGGGGCCCTAGGGTCCGATGCAATTTCATGGCCATTTCCTCCCACATATTCTTCAACCTCACCGAGGTTTCCGGGCACACTAGCAGCGACGGAGACGGTGCACGAGAGCGGCGGAGATGTCAATGTGGCGACAGCGCCGCCGCCGATTATTTCTTCAATTGGCCTTGAATTGATTTCTGTGCTGTGAACAAGGATGTGCTGCGATTCCTTCTCAATCGGATACAGTTTTCGGCAAGAATTGTGAGACAGAGGCAGGATGATTCTTGTTGAGCGGCGAGAAACAGGCGTGAGAATTTCACATCTCCTATTAGAATTACAACTGTGGTGGTCGGAGTTGATCGGCAGCCAGGTGTGCAGTGGTTTTGGGAGTGAGCTTCTTCAATTCGTCGCGCACGGAGTCGACTTGATGATTTCCGTAGGCTTGAATTGGTGGAGATAGGTTGTGCGTTGGTGCGATTTTTGGTTTCTGGTAATGGCGGTTTCTGATGCACAATTTCTTATCTTGTTTAATATCTACCAAACAAAATTTTGTTTTCTCTATACAATTTACCAAACATAAGAAAATAAAGTTAACTCATGAAAATATATAATGGACCCTTTATGTACCCATTTTTTGACCAGCCTACCAAATAGGCCCTTACGGTAAAATATTCTATATAATTTTGTCATTTTCCTGATATAACCACAATACGTCTATTTTTTGTGATAATTGATATTGGGTGAAAATAATATTTTCATAATATTAATAAAAAAATAAAAATATCGATATATATCGGTCTGTAATATCAGTATTGATTAATTCTTCTACAAATTAAACTTAATACCGTTAAAATATAAAACATCGATAAATTAAAAAACCAAAAAAATGCATTTTTAAGTGAATTTATCATAACATAAAATTTGTTCAAGTTCTCTTGATAAATTTATGTATTAAATATTTCTTATTAAATTTTTATAATTTATAAATTTATTTATATCGATTATATCTATCGATATTTTTATAAATTTAAGGTCTCTATATTTTAATCGACACCGATATTTTGAATCGTGACTTTTAAAAAATGAGTATAAATGTCTTGTTATGTTCACTAAAACATATTTTTAAAAAATATTTTATTATTATTGAATAATTACCTTTGTTTATACTAAAAATTATGTATAATTTTTTATTTTAAATATGAGGAGCTTTTCAATATTAACATAAATAATTTTTTAAAACTATATTTAAATTATGCAAAATATTTAATATATATAAGATTAAAATTTTAAAATATTGTATAGTATTGCTACAAAACTTTACTTTACCATAGAGGATTAAATTAATTCAAACAAAACTACGGTGAAAGCTGTCCACATTCGAAAAGCACAATTATACCCACCTTTTGGCTCAATAATTCCTCTCTCTTCGTAGATCTCCTGCTGCAATACCCATACGCGTGAATTCCTTTCATACAATCTCTTGGATTTTGAAATGGACAACACAAATGGCAAGTCTGATTCCGCCGACGCCGGTGCAGAAGAAAACCCGAACAATCGCAACAATATTAGTAACGATAATGATAACGGAGATGCCGCCGCCGTTAATCGTCCCCGGAGAACTCCCTTTACGGACCTAAGTCAAGTAGATGCCGATCATGCTCTTGCCCGCACTCTCCAAGAGCAGGTTTTCTTGCTTTTCTTTGACTCTTGGCGCTTTCAATTCTTATTGGAAACGTGTTTGTCAATTTCGTCCCTGTTCTTGTTTTCAGTCAATTAGGGTTTGAATAATCTGTATATATGTAGTAGTTAAGATGGTTGCGAAGTTCCTGGTTCTCCGGCTCGATTTTCGTTCCTTTGTGTTCTCCTGATAAATGCTTGGCTTTCACTCTAATCTGCTTAGTGGCGTACATAGTATCTAGCGATGGTATCGTTTACTATTTTTATCTGGTAAAAAACTGTTTAATATGAGTGGCTGCTTGCGTATTGTCAAACACATTGTAATTTTGATGCAGCTTTCTTTCTTTAGTCAATGTTTTTTTCCCTTAGATAGGTCTGTATTTTTTGCTGACTTATTTAATTATGGGTTCATATACTTTTACCGAGGCATTCATTTTGGTGCTTATTATCCAGTCTACTCAAATAGTTTACAAAATTGGTTAAAATTTATTTCATTATTCTGAAACAGGAAAGGGCTTATATGATGTTGTGGATGGAAGGTGGCGGTGGTAGTGATTATGGAAGTTTGGAAGCCGAAAGTTACGGGCATAATGAGGATTTTGATGAAGATGACTACAATGATGCCAGTGAAGAGGATTACAATGCGTCTGACGTGGAAGGGGAGGCATCTGACGAGCATGCATCCTCTGAAGGAGAAGAAGATGATGATCCAGATGTTGAATTGGATCCCTCTGACTTTCCCAATGATGAAGCTTATGCTAGAGCCTTACAAGATGCTGACGAACGAGAAATGGCAGCTAATTTGTTGGCCCTAGCGGGCATAACTGAAAGTGAGGATTACAGTCTGATCTTTTAGTGCCTTGCTTAGTGAACTTCTGTATTTTTATAGTTATATTCCAAATTATGTCCAACTGTTCGAGTGCTGGAATTGATTAAATAATTGCACTAGGTATTGTTGAGGAGGAGGAGGAGGAGGAGGAGGAGGTGGAGGAGGAGGAGGATGATGATGATGATGAAGAGGATCATGGTGGTAATTCTCAGGTATAATTCTGATATGCTTACCATATTACTTTGGATAGTTGTAGGCCAAGAACCCACTATTCTTAATTTGCCAAGTAGTTAGAGAGAGGTTATGGATTTCTTCTTTCGTGAGTTGATTTTGGTTATTCTGGCTTTACTGTGCACCTAAATAATGCTGAAAGTTTTCTGCCACAGTGGAAAATGACTCATCTGAAATCTAAATTGGTGTTACAGTAAATATTTGCTGAGCTCAGATAATATAGTGGTTTTGTTTATCTGACAGTGAGAAGTTGTGTTTTTCCTAGTGATAAAGGATTAGTGCAATCAGGTGGTGTTTTACCTATTGTCTGACTTATAGATGCGTTGTTAACGTCTATTGGAGAAGGATAACATGCTGACAAGGATGGAACTATGAATGCGTCTTTTAGAATGTGTACCTTTTCTTAATTCAGAGTTCTTTGCATGCACATATAGCTATGTTAGTGTGAAACTATTAACAAATGAGAGAAGGAAAGAAAAAAAATGAGGGCTAGCTATTTTTTCTAGCTAACAGTGTTTTTGTTTCATGGATGAGGATGGGTGTATGGTTGTGGAGAGGGTTGTCTATCTGATCTCCTAGATAAAGTATTAGGGGCTAGCTGATTCACCTATATTGTCTGAGTGATGTATGTAAATTCCTATATGGTACCAACTACCAATTGGGTTTGATTAGCACAAAAGCTCATAAGCTTGGGTTAACTGGCATCCATATAATGCATGTATTCTCACTAGATATGCTCTAAACCCAATTGAAGATATTATGGCCATGAAGGAAAAAAGAAAAAAAAAGGTCTGAAGTTACTATAATGCTGCACGGCGGCTTAATTTTAGATTCACAGTAAATCTCTACTCAGAAAGAGTGAGATTGAAATCAACAAGACTGAATCTAGAAGAGAGACGTTCCAGGGATATTTGTTAACAAAAAAATCAGCTCAAGCTGTCTGCCGCACATCTAATCCTTTCCTTATTATCAATTACTAACTACTATGCTATAAATTGAGGGTTTTTTCCTAAATAAATTGTTTATTATGTGTTACTTTTGGTTTGCACTTATTCAAATGACTTTTGTGTTATTCCAATTTTGATACTAATTTGCTGGCTTCTTATTTCTCAGAATATCAATCTTCCTTTTCACTTTAATGTTTATCCTGTGAAATGCATCTACTTTTGGAAATTGCATTACAACTGCATAAAGTCTCTTGTTTGCTCTATTGCTGTGTTAACTTCTGGTTGTCATCATATTCATTTGAATCATGCACCTGTATCATTAATTTGCAACTAGGTATTTGATCTTTTTTTTTGTCCTCAGTGTCTAACAGTCTTAACACTTTTAAGTTTAAACTATCCGTAGGACGCATGGGAGGAGGTTGATCCAGATGAATTATCATATGAGGTAAATTAGGATATGAAGCCATGTTGTATACTCCATCTTTCGTGAGCTCTTTTACTTTGCAATCATGTCTGGCTTTATGATACAGGAGTTGCTTGCCCTTGGTGAAGTTATTGGAACAGAGAGCAGGGGCCTTTCGGTAGACACAATTGCTTCCTTACCTTCAGTCAACTACAAATCGCAAGGCACTCAGGAAGGGATCAGTGATTCGTAAGTAAACATCTTGAAGTGTTTGCCAAACATAATTCTGCAATCTCCAACTAAGGGAGTTCGCAATTTGGTAACAAAACAGATAGTTCTGTTTGAATCAAAATTGATCCCAAATGGTTCAGTTTAGCTTTTCTCTCTCTAAAGCCTTGGTTGAATTTTGGTTCTAGTCAACTAAAATACACCAAAATTAAATTCTTATATATACACACTCACTCGCTCACTCACTCTTTTTTGCTATATATAAAACTTCTATTTTTGTTGTTTCTCTTAATTTTTTTCAGAAGACAATAAGATATTAAATATAAAAGTATGGTCATGAAATTTTTTCTGTAGGTATCAGGAACAGAATCATTTTCACGAAAATATTGAATGTAAAAAGTTTGGTCAGTTTTTTTTTAAATTTTTTATTCTGGTTAACCAATACTGAAATTATTGAATGAAAATCATTTTTGATTTGGGTCAACCTCTAATCTCGACATCCATTAGACCACAACCCCTTACCCCATTTCGTTTTTTTCTTGTAAGGAAGATGTTAAGCTGATTATACTTTCTTGGGTTTCAGCTGTGTTATATGTAGGTTAGACTATGAGGATGGTGACAACTTGATAGTGCTTTCTTGCAAGCACTCGTACCATTCAGAATGCATCAATAACTGGTTACAAATAAACAAGGTAAATTCTTGTGAAACTTTGATTACTGAAGAGGAAGAGGCTTATTTAGATAAATAAGTGGAAACCTTTTCGAGAAAATATGCTCTGTGAATATTTTAGGTTGCTGTTTTCCATCGAGTTCTCCTAGGATGGAAAGCTTGTATCCCTAGGTCTATGTTAATTTGATATCCACAAATTCAAAACAATAGTTGTAATTCTCTGTTTCAATATCCATTTTGGTATGCTGCTCCTGCCAGCTTCCATTACCCTAGGCCTTTTCCATTTAAGCCAAGATATAGAGTTCATTAATGCTCTTGAGATAATGCAGGTAGAGATAGATGGTAAAGGAGTATTCCGTGGATGTATTTGGTCCATCAGTCCTTTTAGAGACAGATAATGTTACCCTTCACTTCAAGTTTTATGTACATTCCCCCAAACCCATGTAAAAGGACCATTGTAACACTTGTTTAAAATTCTAGAAGGGAACAAAATATGTTGTCTATAAAAGGTTGTTAATGGGACTGTTTATATGTTGTCCATGGGGTTGTCTATATGGTCTTCTCGTTTAGTGGGCATATTTCACTAACCCTAACATTACATTGGAGAATTAAAATCCTAGAACTTTTATGGCCTACTCAATATCTGCCTGATAATGATTAAACTTTGATGAACAAAAAGTATAATTAGAAAAGGAGGGAGTGAGCGTGAAATTGGTGTTGGATCTATGCTGGGAAATTTGAGGACATTTTTTACTATAAAATTGTTTTGATGATGTTTTTACTTTTTGGTTTTTAAATGGTTATTGTAAAGCTGAGGTGTATACTGGTCTTTTTTGCTTGGATCATGGCATCTGTGTAGGTGTGTCCTGTGTGCAATGCTGAAGTTTCCACTTCAGGAATAAGCTAACAAAAAACCGGGATGAAAAAAGATCTCGCATGGATGAAATGGAATATCTCAACTGGTTATCATTGGTTCGAGTCACCATTTGACCGATCACAAATGATGGAAGCAAATAATTGATAGCTTTTTATCATTTTGCAAAAATTATGAAACATTTTTATGCAAAAACCATAATTCCATTGGACATTCATTCTTCTTTTCTTCTGATTCATATTGTTAATATGTATATCCACTTCTTTATTATGGATTGCATGATTGATTCTTCATTTTTACTTTTATTCTCCATTATAATCAGTATATTACTTCTTTATAGGGATTTTGGTAAACAAGTCAATAAGGTGAATGAAAATGAATATAGGTAATTGTTGTGGTTAATGAGTGACTCATACTTTTGTAAAAACTAAAAATTGATGAGATTTAAAAATAGGTTTAATTGCATATAAAATCATCATTTTTTTTAAAATTGAAATTTAATCTAAATTTTTGGATTTTGGTAAAATAAATCACTATATTTATCTTTTTAGCAATTCAAACTTTGATCAGTTTGCCTGTGTAGGGATGTTGATGTATACCAATAAATACACAATTATTGTTTTAGTAAGTATTTATATCATTTGATACTTATAAATATAATTAATAAATCAAAATAATAATTAATTTTATAATTACTATAATTATAATTTAAATACATTGAAACAAAAATAATACTTCCTCCCTCCGACTATATGTTGCTTATTTTGTCATTTTTGTCTGTCCTACTACGTGTTCCTCATTTGTTTTACAAAAAATCTTGGGTGCACCAAAATGCATAGTATGCACTTGAGATGTAAGCCCAATTTTTATTTTAATTTTGACTAATTCAATCTCGAATATGAGTTGATCAAAATTAATTTTGAAATTGAAGTTCAATTAAGGGTGCATGTGGTGCACCTAAGACATACTCTTTGTTTTGTTACTTTTTTGGAAATTATATTCACTTTTTAATTATTATATTCATTACTTTTTCACTTTTTCTATCACATTACTTATATTTTTTCATTTTTACATTAGTACCTGTTTTCAACTTCTAATAGAAGCAAGGGTGTAAATGGCGGTCGGCGGGCGGTCGACCACCTTCAAGCGCCAAGACCGCCTAGGCGGCACCTAGGTTTTTAATATATTTTTAATTATTTTTAATAAAATTCTACTAATATTAATTTTTTTTCTAATAAAAATGCACATTTCACAATAAATTATAAACTTAAAACATAATTAATAGTTTAATACCCAAATGCATTTTTCACAAAATACAACAAGTCAATAAAATACTAAAAACCATCATAAAATAACATTGTTCATCTTCTAAACAAAACACAAAAATAATTAGACATTAATTACTTATTATTAGTTTTATTACTTATTAGTTATTAGATATTACATTATTACTATATTAGTATTACTTTAATTATTAATTTATTAATTGTTTAAATTTAAAAATTAAAACTTACTAAACAATACATAAGTAACATAACATAACAAAAAAACAAAAAAAACAAAAAATCCGCCAAAATCCGCCGTAACCCGCCAAATTCGCCATTTGCTTGGCGCCGCCAAGCGCCTAGGCGGCCTTGGCGGCCGCCATTTGCATCAATGAATAGAAGTGTAGAAGCACTTATTTTTTAAGTTGATAAGACTCAACTTTTTCAATAAAAAAAAGTGTTTATCACTATTTAGTAGTGATTGGAAACATTCCTTTAAAAAAAAAAGGTAGTGATTGGAAACATGTCCTTAATCTGTGTGCCACAATAGGTAATTTATACCGGGAATGAGGGAGTAATTATTATATATTTTTAAATGAAAGTATTTAATTATATTTAACCTAAAAATTAATATTTTTTAAAAATATTAAAATTTAAAATATAAAATTATATTTACAAACTATACATATTCTCTATAAAAGATAAAAATATATTCAATTATATAAAAAATTAAATAATTTATTTATAGCAATTCAAAAATTATATATATATATATATACATAATTATATATTTTCTAAATATAAAAAAGTTTATATATTTCTTAATATATTAAAAGGTTATGTAAATTTATCATTCCAAATTATATAATTATTACTTCCCCATCTCAAAATAGTTTTCACACTTTTCTAGAATTTAAGAGGGAGATTTTAAAAAAATATATGAAGAATATTTTGAGACATTAGGAGTATAATTTAAAAAATATTTAAAAATTATAATTATATATATGTACCTTTTATTTCAAAAGTATAGTTTTCAAATTTCAAATTATTGTAACTATTTAAACATTTTTATTGTAATTGAAATATTTAATGAGAAAATTACAAAATGGTTCACAAAATTGATACTACCTCCGTCCCAGGAAAGTTTGCGGTACTTTCCTGGGCACAAATTTTAAGAAAAAGTGTAATGAGTAGAATGTGTATGGTGGAGATTGTGAGGTAAAGATTTTAAATGTGGAGATTTAATGGAATATTTTCATTTTGGGAGTATGCAAACTTTTGTGGGACAAACTAGAAAGGAAAGTATGCAAACTTTTGTGGGACGGAGGTAGTACTAATTACAAATTGGTTATAAAAAAAAAGCTTCTGTACAAGAAAAAATTATACTTATGTGCAAATATTGTAAATCAATTTGTGAATATAGTCACTTTTTTGAACCCCATATGCAAATATTACATATTTAGTTTTAATTTTTTTTAAAAATATATCATTTAATATTTTTTAAAAACATTTTCATTTAATTTTCTTTAGAACTATGTGTTTTTTTTAAAATATTTTTAGTATTTATAATTTATTTGAATATAGTACAACATGTGTACATTTCTTCAAATGATATAATTTTTAATTACTTTAAATATATTATAAAATTAAAAAATATGACTAATTATTTTTAAATTTTTTGGTGGTCCACTACGAAATATCACTATCTTAAATGACCTTATATGTAACTTACCCTATTAGCTTTTATTCAAATTTATAATTTCATCTAAAATAATTTAATAATTAGGATGTTTATTGGGATGATGATTATGAATTTAAATATTCATATTATTTTTCGAGCCAGTGGCAAACTGCAAGAAATTTTAATTGCAAAAAAAAAAAAAGTGACGATTTATTTTGTTAATATTTAAAAATTTAGATTAAATTACAATTGACAAAAAAATGGTGATTCTTTATGCAATTAAGCCTTTAAAATAAGTTAATTACTACACTAATTTACATTAACTATCATTTCTCCTCTATCTTTCAAATATATGTATTTTTTTTTTCAATCTTTTTCAAAAGACTAGCGCAAAAGACTAATATTTTACTTACTAGACTTCAATACACCCTTATTATGATTTTTTATGTATCCTAAAAGAGGTACACCCATGTGAAACGTTACACGATGTGAAATATACCATATTCAAAATTTACGGATCTTTTACCGGGTCGGGTTGGATTTGGTTTTTTTTTTTTCTAAATTTTCGCAACTATAATTCCAGATTTTTTCGCTCTTAGTTATGTTACAATTTGGGCAAATAAATGTTATTAATAGACAAAATGTGTGTTACAATCAACTGGAATATTCAAAAATTATAGAAAGTATGATGTTCACTACTAATTGTATACAACTTGATCTTGCAATATGCTTTGTGAACAAGTTGAGTAGATTCACGATTAATCCAAGTGCAGAGCACTGGAAGGATCTTAAAAGGATTTTAAGATTCTTAAAGTATACCATTGATTATGAGCTTGGTTACACGAGGTATCCAGCAGTACTTGAAGGGTATAGCGATGCTAACTAGATATTCGGTACAAAAAACTCATTTTCAACTAGTGGATATATATTCATTGTTGGAGGAGCAGTTATGTCTTCAAAGTCTACGAAATAGATATAGCCTGTTCCACTATGGAATCTAAATTCATCGCTTTAGATCAAGTTGGTGAAGAGGCCGAGTGGCTTTGTAATTTTCTGAAAAATATTCCATATTAGGATCAATACCATTTGTCATGGTACACTCTGACTGTCAAGCTGCTATTGGTAGATCATTGAACATTATGTATAACAGAAAGTCTAGACACATACATCATATGCATAATTTCGTTAGAATTTTATCTCAACTGGTGTAATATCCATTGACTATGTGAAGTCAAAGGATAATATTGCGGATCCACTCACAAAGAGTATAAAATTGAGATAAAATGAATAAGATGATAGAAGGAATGAGTCTGAAATCTGTAAAAAAAAACTGATAGAGTGGTAACCCAACCATGATGACTGTAGATTTCAAGAATTTGGTTCAATGGGAAAACTAAATTGCGAAAGTTGTGAAAGAAAATACTTGAAAATATGACCATTCATGACAACACGTGTTCAAGTGTTGAGCCCGTAATGTATAGTAGAGGTAAGTCGAATTACTTTTAATAATTCCAAAGAGATTGAGTATGACAGGATACTCAAAAGGAGATCACCTATATAAATGAGAAGTGAGAGTTGTTTCGACTAAATATTTATGAACTCGAAGTGCGTCCATAGCCAAAACAGACAAAAAATGTGAGCATGAAACAAAGTCAAAATTGAGTTGTGCCTGCACTGTTGATTCAGTATACACTAAGGAGGACTAGTTCAAGACACAATGTCCATAATGCCGACAATATCCAGTGGTGTAAGGCTACAGAAAGTTCAAAACCACAAATTACTTATCCAGAAGACGGTTTTAAATGAACTGAATTGTGTGTTTGTATGGTTATAAGTACAATTTTCACCCAATGTGGAGCGTTGTTGGATTTTTTATTTTGAAAAGGTATTAAATACTCTAGGTTGGCCAATTTATTGGAGAACAAAACATAAATATTAGAGAGACTATTTGTAATGGATGCATTCTACTTGCGGAGTAGATTGGTATGATATTTTTTTTATCTCAAAATTGAATTTTAGTGAGTGAGAAATTAATACCTTAAGTGAAAACATTATTACAGACTTGGAGAAATTTTGTGTGGAAAAATAAATTAAAACAAGAGTTATTTTAATCTGTCCACATCGAAAAACCAGTAATTTTTTTACTAAATGTAAGCAGGAGTTTGAGTATGGTATTTAAATAAAGTTCAGTAAACTATAACCCATGAACCACATACGCACACACGTGCATACGTTGCAGCCGCCATCCTATTCGACCAACCGAGCAGAATTGAGCCTGTGGCCATACTTATGCTTGAGCCCGAGTCTAGGCCTTAGCCTTGAATCATGACAATTTATCTTTGGGTGGTCTTTGGTAGGCCTTTGGTCCTCTCTAATTTTTTAGAGACCTTAAATTACGCGTCTGGTGGATCGACCCTTATCTTTATCCAGAATACCTGTGGACCGACTACATCAGTGATTTGGAAAAGTTCTACATCTGCAATTCAGAACGATCTAATCCAAATCCTTGGATGCTCCACTTCAACAATCCCGAAGAGATCTAATCCAGATCCTTGGATATTTCACATCATCAATCTTGATAAGATCCAATCCAGATTTGAACTTTTGCCAAGTCAGTGATTCGTATAGATCTCTGATCCTGATCTACAGATCAGCCACGTCAACAATCTGGATCGGTGTCATGTCATCAATCTAAAAGGATCCAAAAGAGCCCCGATTCTCTGTGCTTACATCGGTTCCACGATTGATACAATCAAAACAACCACAAAATTTGTGGGAATACTCCCTAAATATATTGCTCATCTGAGAAGCCCATTAGTGCCTATAAATATAAGTCATCCTGCATTAGTTTCATTCATTTCATTATGCCATTCAAATTTTCTTTGTATACAAGTTCTTATCTCTCTGCATTTAGAAGTTCAGTTCATAGACATTATTTATAGTTCGTAGTTCCTCTATGTTTAGTGGTGCTGCTAACACAGAAAAGTAAAAATTTAAAAACGATATGCATACACTACAAAAAAAAGGGAATTTAAAGAGGGCAAATAAAGAGGGAAAAAAAAACCCTTGTTAATAACAAGGGAAATAACGAGGGGCATATTTAACAAGAGTTTTAAAGAGAAAAACTATATCCTTGTTAATGGCGAGGGAATTGCTGAGGGTATAATAGTCCCTCTTAAAATTGGCGAGGGCTTACACGAGGGAAACTGACCCTCATTAAATAACGAGGGAAATTCCCTCGGCAAGTTTAAAATTAGTCAAAGGCGAGGGTTTGGTCAGCCCCTCGTTAATGCCGACGACCTACTCCCTCAGCAAGCGGAATCTGACAGCTGTCACATGGGACGAGGGCCCCATTTCCCTCGGCAATTCCCTCGGCAACCATTTGTTATATAAACTATATATATAATTCGTGTATATATATAAACTATCTATATATGTGCTATATATATATACCGTGAAAAAATGTTATATATGTATATAATAATATTTAGTAATTAATTATAATATATATATATATATATATATATTGGTTATTATTCATGACAAAAAAATTGGCTAATTATTATAATTTTAATTAATTAGTTGTATATACCTATGGTTATTATATAATTAATATATATGTGGATATATATATATGTATAATATTATAATTAATTAATTAATTTTAATTCATGAATATATTTATTTGTATTAATTAATTATTTAATTATATTTGAATAAATTTTTGTAGGTACGTACGTGAGCGTTCCGACGACGATTGAATACGTCGTTTCACAATTTCATACACCGTACGTCGACCATTGTCATCGTACGTATATATTTTTTAATTGAATATATGCACTAGCTATATATTGTTAAAATTGATAGATGTTCGATTATAATATATATGCATGCTTATATGAATGTATAATATTAATGTGGATGTATATGATGTTTTTAGTTATATATATATATATATATCGATGTATTTAGCATATAATGTGAATGTTGGAGTATGGGTTGATTGTTGGTATTGTTTGCTGTAGAATGCTGGAACACGTTTCAAGTATGTGTTTTTTAATTTCATTTAATTAATTAGTATAGCATAATGTAGAAATTAATGTAATGTTATTTTTTTTTCCAGAGGGAAACATGGTGGGATCCAGAAGTCATCGGCTATTATATTATTAGCTCTGTTATCGAATATTATATATTGGCTCTCTATGTTATTATTATATTTTTAGAAATGTGATTATCTTATAATTTTATGAAGAATATAGAAAACGATAAAAACATGTGTATACACGTGTAAATAAATAGTGAAAAAGATTACACATATAACTATTTTAGAATTTTATGGAGAATATTTTAACTAGAACAATAAAAGTAATGTATGTACGTCCTCGTATTAATAAGTAGAACCCAAAAATTAATTATACACATGACTATTTTATAATTTAATTAAAATGATCAAGAATTATGAATATGTAAAAAATACAAAAATAATTATTTTAGTATTTTAATCAAAATTAATTCATTAAACTAATTTTTAATAATAATATTTAATTTTATATCTGGTTATAATAATTGAATACTTAGATATACAATAAAGAATTTATATATATTTTATAAATGAATAATATAAATATAAAATACAATATATATATATAATACATATATAATATAGTTGAATAGTATAATGAGTGACAAGCTTAGCTTAAAAGGTAGGCGCCTTACACACACTCCCTCTCCAAAGGAGAGGTCGCGTGTTTGAATCTCGCGGGGGGACCTGCCCTTATCTTCTTCTTTTTTCCCTCGCTAATACCCTAGTTAAATTGATATCCCTTACTATTGCCTTCTTTAAATTCTTTTTTTTTTTTTAAGTGTCAATTTTATTTAGTTTTATTCTTTATTTGCAGGAAGTATTCTTTCTTTTCCTTGTATTCAGTACACGGAACCTAACATAAATTGATTCATATTATACTTTTAGTTTTTATACAATATATAATACATATAACTGCTCCTTATGTCACCCAAGAATTAAATAGAGCTAAGTAAATGATTCAATTTCGATATCAACTTCTTACTCAATTTTTTGGTTTGAGTCATTTTCGATGCTATTTTTCCCTTTAACTATCTTGTTAGAGGCGGATCCAGAAATTAGTATTGGGGTGGGCTGAAAAATAAATGATTCGACTCATTAAAAATATTTACATAACAAAGTATTTCGATGCTCATATAAGTTGTGCCCTAATCTATTATTCGCACCTAAACATTAGCAAATTTGATATTAAAATATTAATTTATATAAGATAAAAATTAAATACATTAAATACACATTTATCTTTAACAAGCCAAATAATAACATAAAATATCATAAACAAAATATACTAAATTTATTTTAAAAAGTAATTATCTTGAATGATGTGGGTGAAAGATTTTAAGAAAACCTTAATTCCCAAAATTCCAAAAAATTATTCCTTGTTGTTAATAATCTACAATACTTTATGCTCATTCTCAAAAGAATTAATTAAATACAGTATTTTTCGTAACTAATTATAATGGATTATTTTTGGAGAATTTGTTCTTGAGTTGTTTTTATTCATTATTTGATACTGAGCATCTTTTTGTTATTTATTGCAGTGTAAAGTTTTTTTTGAAAAAATAAGGTGGGTGCATGTGTTTTCTAAAGGAGTAGAATGATGGGGTATTTGTGACATTTAATATTTAATAAAATTTAAAGAGTGGTGTACTTAAAAAAGAAGTGAGTGCATTTAAACTGAGCCTTGTATATATATATATATGAGGTTAACTTTGGGCCTGCACTGGGCTGCCCAGTGCAGCCCACCCCTAATCCGCCCCTGAATCTATCCTACTACTATTGAGTAAATTTCTTGTGCACCAGTTATACAGTGCAACTTAAGTTCATTTTTTAAAAGTTACACAATTAATTATTGAAAAGTTGCACAAACTATTACTGAAAGTTACACTATGAAAGATACACTTTTCAATAATAACATGTGTAACTTTTCAGTAGTATTTTATATAACTTTTAAAAAATGAATTTGAGTTGCACCGTATAACTGGTGCATATAAGACTAATTCACTACTATTAAACATTTTCAGCTTTGTTTAATTAGTCAATTGAAAGGTCATTTTCATATTCTTTTTTTAATACATTAACTAATATTTCTCAATCAGAACCAATCAATAATATTTCTGTCTTTTTTATATCTTACTAAAAAATGAGGACCCTTGTTAGATTTTGCAAGATCGCATGATCGTGCGTGTGATGAAGTTCATAAAATGTCTATCACGTTTTCTAATAAAAAACCAGTTCTACTAATCTAATATTTAGTTTTTAGGCCGCAGAACAATTTAAACTTCGTCTCTTTGTAATAATTTATAAGGGGCAAAAAGTAAATTATACTCTCTCCATCTCATTTTAGGAGAATTTACACACGATATTCCATATTAATTTGCATGTATATTCATAAAATTAAATACATATTTATCTACATGTTACTATTTTATTTAAAAATTATATATTTTATTAAATCATGAATAAATACTATCTAAGAAACATTAAAGTAAATTATATATATACTACTTTAAGGAACTCCATATAGATAAATTTTTATAAGTCCGAACTTATGTGAAATTATTTTTTCTAACTATCAAAATTATGCATACAAGTAAATATTGTTATGCATATTAATTATTATTATTTATACTGTTATGCATATTAATTATTATAATTTTAAATATTTTATGTTGATACGCATAATAGTGATAATTTTGCCATTTTCTAAATTAATACTACCTCCGTTCCGTAGGAATTTGCACCCTACGAGACGGCACATTTTTTAAGAAAAATATATTTTATATATAAAGTAGTGGCATGCATATGAATAAATATGTGTATATATTTGTGAGTGTGCACACAAATTAATGTTTTCTTTTTATGTAGTGTACAAATTTGTGTGGAACATCCAAATAAAAAAAGTGTGCAAATCCCTGCTGGCAGAGGGAGTAATATATATCTTTAACTTCTATCTAATCCAACCCACATTCCCTAGTATAATACACTATTTCGTTTTAAAAGATAATTTTATATAATAAATAATTTGCACATTTAAACCCATGCTAGTAAATGTAGCAACATAATAATAATAATAATAATAATAATAATAATAATAATAATAATAAT